>ONZH01005248.1:0-24539 GCA_900303285.1 Rhinella marina
TATCTATTATCTATTATCTTTCTATCTATCATCTATTATCTATGTATCTATCTATCTATCTATCTATCTATTATCTATCTATCTATTATCTATCTATCTATTATCTATCTATCTATTATCTATCTATCTATCTATTATCTATTATCTATCTATTATCTATTATCTATTATCTATCTATCTATCTATCTATTATCTATATCTATTGTATTATCTATCTATTATCTATCTATCTATTATCTATCTATCTATTATCTATTATCTATTTATCTATTATCTATCTATTTATCTATTCTATTATCTATTTCTATCTATTATCTATTATCTATTTATCTATTATCTATCTATCTATCTATTATCTATCTATTATCTATTATCTATCTATCTATCTATCTATTTATCTATCTATCTATCTATCTATTATCTATCTATCTATCTATCTATCTATTATCTATCTATCTATCTATCTATCTATTATCTATTAGTCTATTTATCTATTTCTATTATCTATGTATCTATCTATTTCTATCTATCTATCTATTATTCTATCTATCTATTATCTATCTATTATCTATTATCTATCTATTATCTATCTATCTATTATCTATCTATCTATTATCTATCTATCTATTATCTATCTATCTATCTATCTATCTATCTATCTATTATCTATCTATCTATCATCTATCTATCTATCTATCTATCTATCTATCTATCTATCTATTATCTATTATTTATCTATCTCATATCTATCTATTATCTATCTATCTATTATCTTTCTATCTATCTATCTATCTATTATCTATCTATCTATCTATCATCTATCTATCTATTATCTATCTATTATTATCTATTATCTATTATCTATCTATTATCTATCTATCTATTATCTATCTATTATCTATCTCCTATCTATCTATCTATCTATTATCTATCTATCTATTATCTATCTTATTATCTTCTATCACTATCTATCTATCATCTATCATCTATTATCTATCTATCTATTATCTATCTTATTATCTATTCTATTATCTATTATTATCTATATCTATCTAATCTATTATCAATCTATCTATTTATCTATCTATCTATCTATTATCTATCTATATCTATTATCTATCTATCTATTATCTATTATCTATCTATCTATTATTATCTATCTCAATCTATCTATTATCTATCTATCTATTATCTATTATCTATCTATCTATCTATCTATCTATCTATCTATATATCTATTATCTATCTATTATCTATCTAATCTATCATTATCTATCTATCTATCCTATCTATTAATCTATCTATCATCTATCTATCTATTATCTATCTATCTATTATCTATCTATTATCTATTATCTATCTATTATCTATCTCCTATCTATCTATCTCCTATCTATCTATCTATCTATTATCTATTATCTATCTATCTATCATCTATCTATCTATTATCTTTCTATCTATTATCTATCTCATATCTATCTCATATCTATCTATTATCTATCTATTATCTATCATCTTTCTATCTATTATCTATTATCTTTCTATCTATCTATCTATTATCTATGTATTATCTATCTATTATCTATCTATCTATTATCTATCTATCTATTATCTATCTATCATCTATCTATTATCTATCTATTATCTATTATCTATCTATTATCTATCATCTATCTATCTATCTATCTATTATCTATTATCTATGTATTATCTATCTATTATCTATCTATCTATTATCTATCTATCTATTATCTATCTATCTATTATCTATCTATTATCTATCTTATCTATTATCTATCTATTATCTATTTATCTATTATCTATTTATCTATTATCTATCTATCTATTATCTATCTATTATCTATTATCTATCTATTATCTATCTATCTATTATCTATCTATCTATTATCTATCTATCTATTATCTATTATCTATCTATTCCTATCTTCTTCTATCTATTATCTTATCAATCTATCTATCTATCTATCTATTATCTATCTATCATATTATCTATCTATCTATTATCTATCTATCATCTATCTATCTATCATTATCTATTATTCTATCTATCTATTATCTATTTTATCTATTATTATCTATCTATTATCTATCTATCTATCATCTATTTTATCTATCTATTATCTATCTATCTATTATCTATCTATCTATTATCTATCTATCTATTATCTATCTATTATTATCTATCATCTATTCTATCTATCTATTATCTATATATTATCTATCTCATATCTATCTATTATTCTATATATTTATCTATCTATTCTATCACTATCTATCCATCTAATTATCTATCTATCTATCATCTATCTATCTATTATCTATCTATCTATCATCTATCTATCTATTATCTATCTATTATCACATTCTATCTATTATCCTATCTATCATCTATCTATTACTATTATTATCTATTATCTATTATCTATCTATTATCTATCTCTCTATCTATCTAATCTATCTATTTTATCTATTATCTATCTATCTATTCTATCTATCTATCTATTATCTTTCTATCTATTATCTATCTCATATCTATATTATCTATATATCTATCTATCATCTATCCTATCTTATCTATTATCTATCTATCTATCTATTATCTATGTATTATCTATCTATTATCTATCTATCTATCTATATCTATCTATTATTATCTATCTATTATCTATCTATTATCTATATCTATTCTATCTAATCTATCTATCTATCTATCTATTATCTATTATCTATCTATCTATTATCTATCTATCTATATCTATCTATCTATCTATCTATCTATTATCTATCTATTATCTATTATCTATTATCTATCATTATTCTATTATCTATTATCTATCTATCTATCTATCTAATTATCTATCTATTATCTATTATCTATCTATCTATCTATCTATCTATCTATCTATTATCTATCTATCTATCTATCTATCTATTATCTATCTATCTATCTATCTATTTATTATCTATTATCTATATCTATCTATCTATCTATCTATTATCTATTATCTATCTATTATCTATTCTATCTATCTATCTATCTATCTATCTATCTATCTATTATCTATCTATATCTATCTATCTATCTATCTATTATCTATCTATTTATATCTATCTATCTATCTATTATCTATCTATCTATTATCTATCTATCTATCTATCTATCTATCTATCTATCTATCTATCTATTATCTATTATATCTATCTATTATCTATCATCTATCTATCTATCTATTATCTATCTATTATCTATTATTATCTATCTATCTATTATCTACTTATCTATCTTATCTATTATTATCTATCTATCTATCTATTATCTATCATTATCTATCTATCTATCTATCTATCTATCTATCTATTTATTATTATTTATCTATCTCATATCTATCTATTATCTATCTATCTATTATCTTTCTATCTATCTATCTATCTATCTATCTATCTATCTATCTATCTATCTATCTATCTATCTATCTATCTATCTATCTATCTATCTATCTATCTATCTATCTATCTATCTATTATCTATTATTATTATCTATCTATCTATCTATCTATCTATCTATCTATCTATTATCTATCTATCTATCTATCTATCTATCTATCTATCTATTATCTATTTCTATCTATTATCTATTATCTATCTATCTATCTATCTATCTATCTATCTATCTATTATTATCTATTATCTACTATCTATCTATATCTATCTTCTATTATCTATCTATCTATCTATCTATCTATCTATCTATCTATTTTATCTATCTATCTATCTATCTATCTATCTATCTATCTATCTATCTATCTATCTATCTATCTATCTATCTATCTATCTATCTATCTATTATCTATCTATCTATCTATCTATCTATCTATCTATCTATTATCTATTATCTATCTATCTATCTATCTATCTATCTATCTATCTATCTATCTATCTATCTATCTATCTATCTATTATCTATCTATCTATCTATCTATCTATTATCTCTATCTATCTATCTATCTATCTATCTATCATCTATCTATCTATCTATCTATCTATCTATCTATCTATCTATCTATCTATCTATCTATCTATATTATCTATTATTATTATCTATTATCTATTATCTATCTATTATCTATCTATTATCTATCTTCCTATCTATCTATCTCCTATCTATCTATCTATCTATTATCTATTATCTATCTATCTATCATCTATCTATCTATTATCTTTCTATCTATTATCTATCTCATATCTATCTCATATCTATCTATCTATCTATCTATTATCTATCTATTATCTATCTATCTATCTATCTATCTATCTATCTATCTATTATCTTTCTATCTATTATCTATTAATCTATCTTTCTATCTATCTATTATCTATCTATCTATCTATCTATCTATTATCTATCTATCTATCTATTATCTTTCTATCTATTATCTATCTCCTATCTATCCGTCCGTCCCTCTCGGGGATGCTCCATCTGCAGGGGGCTATTATTGGCCCCTCGGTGCTCAGTGTGTGGCCCCGGGGTGTGATGTGTCCCTCTCTCATTCTGTCATCTATAAAGCAGCGGCTCGCTCGGAACGACCTGCAGGTGTGCGATGGCGGCGGCTCCTGGTGCTGACAGCTACGTGTGACTCACACGACACCCTGAACCTCCCGGACATCATGGAAAGTGCACACATGTCATCACGTCTGCCTCACACGCTGAAGGTGACACAGACACGGGAACAGACACGCACTGTGAGGGGAGGAAGTGACTGCGGTTACACAGTGATCCAGGAACATCGCCCCCTGTCTCCCACCACGTGAACTACCACAAGTGTCACGTATCACCCTCCATAACATCATGCGGTCACATTGCTGAAGAGACATCAGGAGGGGGGGGCGCCGATTCATGAGCGACAGCTCCGCATCACGGTCACGTTTTCTAAAGACTTGTGATCCAGAGGTCTCCCCTGTAGTCTGCTGCCCTCTCCTGGTGACATGCTGCAATGACGTCTAATCCATGACACCCTTTAAGTGTAAGGACAGGCACCTTTGGGGGCTCTTACAGCCTGGATACCCCCTTGCTCTTCACAGACCCCCTGACCTGGAGAAAGGAAGGGAGGGGGGCTATTCTCCAAAAACACAGCTGACGAGCCAGGATCGGGAGTCTGGCAGTTCAGGTTTTCCCATCACGATTATCAGGTCCTGCTGCAGAGAAGCCCCAACATAACGCGCCCCTCCCCCCAGACTCAAGGCCGTTAATGCTGCCAGCACGGACTTCAGGAATCATTTTGCAATAATTTTAATATTTCTATTAAATGAACATCAATTTGTAGAGATCGTCTGCAGGACAAGCACCCAGCCCTCGGGCACCAGACTTGAGGTAGCGCCACCTCTAGGCAGGTACAATAAGCGGTATTTCACCGGACACTGTCAGAGCCATACACAAATAAAAACGGCACAAACGCCGCAGCCGCCGGTGACGACCGCGCAGGAGCCGAGCAGCAACTAAGGGTCTCTGGCGCCAATCACGGAGTTCATAGAGGACAGGCATAAATAACGTGTGGTTCTCCCTGCGCCGGGGCTGAGTCTCGTATCCGCCATCATTTTATTCCTCCCATGGGCTCATGTCTGTATCGATGGCCACACAGTTGTACGCAGCGTACCGCAGCTTCTCCTCGCAGATCTTGGCGCTGGAAGACACAAAATGACAATGAGGAGGCAGAGATCAGCGATGCAACACGTTTCGGAGACAGAATCTGAAACTCCACTCCCTTTTCTGTGCTGCTGTGACAGTGACGCTGGCCGGTCAGCAGGGGGCGTCAGGTGCAGATACCGTACCTGGGGTAGATGGGCAAGTATAAAATGCTGGAGCAGGTGGAGGATTCCGGGAGGGCGTCCGTGGTCTCTGAACTGTGGGCGAGAAATCGCAGGATTAGAGGGACGACGGCGGCCGACATCAGGCTGTATCTCCTGCATCTACCATAGGCTGATGTACTCACCTGAATTTACCTGGAAAGATGTAAATCGGCGCTGGAAGACGACTGCGCCCAGTGACAAACCTGAGGAAGCGCGGCTGCGATCCTCTGAAAAGTACAAGACAAATACGTTTCGTGAGTGTCTATACCGGCGATCTCAAAGATGTTGCTAAACTACAACTCCCAGCATGCAACACCTGGAATTCCACAGATCACTGTTCTATACAGACAGGTCACAGGTCCTAGCACCGGAGCCTGTCAGTCCACAGACGCTGATATCCCCCTATTCCCCGGCGTGCAGATATTCTCACCGTTTGTGAAGTTACTTAGAGCCTCCCAAAAATACAGAACCCGAGTGTCTGTTGGTTCCAGTTCCTCAAACCTGGCTGCAGAAAACATGAAACGCGTCAGCACCAGCACAGGAGCGTTACAGATTATAGAGGTAATACATCTACAAACTTACTTTGTTTTTTTAAGGCCTCCACAGAGATTTCAGGGTCTCCACAGACTCTCTTTTCCAGTTCATGCCAGGTGAGAAGATCCAACACGGCCTGAGGAACGACTTTCAGCAGCCCGGCCTGGAGGGCTTCAATCTACAGCAGCAGCGGACATGACATCCAGTGAGAAAGTACAATATTATTATAGTATTATACTCCAGAGCTGCATTCACTATTCTACATTACTTATCCTGTACTGATCCTGAGTTACATCCTGTATTATACTCCAGAGCTGCACTCACTATTCTGCTGGTGCAGTCACTGTGTACATACATTACTTATCCTGTACTGATCCTGAGTTACATCCTGTATTATACTCCAGAGCTGCACTCACTATTCTGCTGGTGCAGTCACTGTGGACATACATTACTTATCTTGTACTGATCCTGAGTTACATCCTGTATTATACTCCAGAGCTACACTCACTATTCTGCTGGTGCAGTCACTGTGTATATACATTACTTATCCTGTACTGATCCTGAGTTACATCCTGTATTATACTCCAGAGCTGCACTCACTATTCTGCTGGTGCAGTCACTGTGTATATACATTACTTATCCTGTACTGATCCTGAGTTACATCCTGTATTATACTCCAGAGCTGCACTCACTATTCTGCTGGTGCAGTCACTGTGTACATACATTACTTATCCTGTACTGATCCTGAGTTACATCCTGTATTATACTCCAGAGCTGCACTCACTATTCTGCTGGTGCAGTCATTGTGTACATACATTACTTATCCTGTACTGATCCTGAGTTACATCCTGTATTATACTCCAGAGCTGCACTCACTATTCTGCTGGTACAGTCATTGTGTACATACATTACTTATCCTGTACTGATCCTGAGTTACATCCTGTATTATACTCCAGAGCTGCACTCACTATTCTGCTGGTGCAGTCACTGTGTACATACATTACTTATCCTGCACTGATCCTGAGTTACATCCTGTATTATACTCCAGAGCTGCACTCACTATTCTGCTGGTGCAGTCACTGTGTACATACATTATTTATCCTGTACTGATCCCGAGTTACATCCTGTATTATACTCCAGAGCTGCACTCACTATTCTGCTGCTGCAGTCACTGTGTACATACATTACTTATCCTGTACTGATCCTGAGTTACGTCCTGTATTATACACCAGAGCTGCACTCACTATTCTGCTGCTGCAGTCACTGTGTACATACATTACTTATCCTGTTCTGATCCTGAGTTACATCCTGTATTATACTCCAGAGCTGCACTCATTATTCTGCTGGTGCAGTCACTGTGTACATACATTACTTATCCTGCACTAATATACTATAACATACAGCAGTCCGGATATTGGAGCTGCGGCCTCTTCTCCTCCATCCTCGTCGTGTCACTTACCTGCTCTTTACTCTCCTCCAGTCGCGCTTTCTGCACCATTCGGATGAATTCCAGGCGGTCCTCGTAGCGCACGGATATGTTGCTTCCTCCAGGCACCAGCTCCACCATCCTCTGATCGCTGAGGACCGTCGTGTACGTCAGCTCCCCGCCAAACTTAAACTCAAACGTGTCCTTATCCATCACCTCCATCATCTCTAGCAGCTTCACCTGATGAAACAGCGCCCTCAGCAGGTCAGGAAAGGTACAACAATATATTTGCAGTCTTGACCGGCTCTTCCCATTCTCTTCTATGGACGGCTCCTTCCTATTTCCCGTTCTCTTCTATGGACGGCTCCTTCCTATTTCCCATTCTCTTCTATGGACGGCTCCTTCCTATTTCCCATTCTTCTATGGACGGCTCCTTCCTATTTCCCATTCTCTTCTATGGACGGCTCCTTCCTATTTCCCATTCTCTTCTATGGACGGCTCCTTCCTATTTCCCATTCTCTTCTATGGACGGCTCCTTCCTATTTCCCATTCTCTTCTATGGACGGCTCCTTCCTATTTCCCATTCCATTCTTCTATGGACGGCTCTTCTATCCCATATTCTGTAGGACCTCCTTCCTATTTCTCGTTCTCTTCTATGGACGGCTCCTTCCTATTCCCGCTCACTTTATGGACGGCTCCTTCTATTTCCCATTGTTCTATGGACGGCTCCTTCTATTTCCCTCACTTTCTATGGACGGCTCCTATTTCCATTCTCTTCTATGGACGGCTCTTCCTTTTCCATTCTCTTCTATGGACGGCTCCTTCTATTTCCCATTCTCTTCTATGCATCCTTCCTATTTCCCATTCTTCTATGGACGGCTCTTCCTATTTCCTATTCTCTTTCTCTATATGACGGCTCCTTCTATTTCCCTATGGGGCTTTCCTATTCCCATTCTCTTTATGGACGGCTCCTTCCTATTTCCCATTCTCTTCATGGACGGCTTCCTTCTATGGACGGCTCCTCATTCTTCATTTCTGGCTTCTATTCTCTCTTCTATGGACGGCTTCCTTCCTATTTTCCCATTCTCTTCTATGGACGGCTCCTTCCTATTTCCCATTCTCTTCTATGGACGGCTCCTTCCTATCCTTCTCTTCTATGGACGGCTCCTTCCTTTTCTCTTCTATGGACGGCTCCTTCCTATTTCCCATTTCTCTCTATGGACGGCTCCTTCCTATTTCCCATTCTCTTCTATGGACGGCTCCTTCCTATTTCCCATTCTCTTCTATGGACGGCTCCTTCCTATTCCCATTCTCTTCTATGCGGCTCCTTCCTATTCCCATCTCTTTATGGACGGCTCCTCCTATTTCCTTCTCTTCTATGGACGGCTCCTTCCTATTTCCCATTCTCTTCTATGGACGGCTCCTTCCTATTTCCCATTCTCTTCTATGGACGGCTCCTTCCTATTTTCCATTCTCTTCTATGGACGGCTCCTTCCTATTTCCCATTCTCTTCTATGGACGGCTCCCTTCCTATTCCATCTCTTTCTATGGACGGCTCCTTCCTATTTCCCTTCTCTTCTATGGACGGCTCCTTCCTATTTCCCATTCTCTTCTATGGACGGCTCCTTCCTATTTCCCATTCTCTTCTATGGACGGCTCCTTCCTATTTCCCATTCTCTTCTATGGACGGCTCCTCCTTCTATTTCCCATTCTCTTCTATGGACGGCTCCTTCCTATTTCCCATTCTCTTCTATGGACGGCTCCTTCCTATTTTCCCATTCTCTTCTATGGACGGCTCCTTCCTATTTCCCATTCTCTTCTATGGACGGCTCCTTCCTATTTCCCATTCTCTTCTATGGACGGCTCCTTCCTATTTCCCATTCTCTTTCTATGGACGGCTCCTTCCTATTTCCCATTTCCGCATTCTCTTCTATGGACGGCTCCTTCCTATTTCCCATTCTCTTCTATGGACGGCTCCTTCCTATTTCCCATTCTCTTCTATGGACGGCTCCTTCCTATTTCCCATTCTCTTCTATGGACGGCTCCTTCCTATTTCCCACTTTCTATGGACGGCTCCTTCCTATTTCCCATTCTCTTCTATGGACGGCTCCCTTCCTATTTCCCATTCTCTTTCTATGGACGGCTCCTTCCTATTTCCCATTCTCTTTTCTATGGACGGCTCCTTCCTATTTCCCATTCTCTTCTATGGACGGCTCCTTCCTATTTCCCATTCTCTTCTATGGACGGCTCCTTCCTATTTCCATTCTCTTCTATGGACGGCTCCTTCCTATTTCCCATTCTCTTCTATGGACGGCTCCTTCCTATTTCCCATTCTCTTCTATGGACGGCTCCTTCCTATTTTTCCCATTCTCTTTCTATGGACGGCTCCTTCCTATTTCCATTCTCTTCTATGGGGCTCTTCCTATTTCCCATTCTCTTCTATGGACGGCTCCTTCCTATTTCCCATTCTCTTCATGGACGGCTCCTTCCTATTTCCCATTCTCTTCTATGGACGGCTCCTTCCTATTTCCCATTCTCTTTCTATGGACGGCTCCTTCCTATTTCCCATTCTCTTCTATGGACGGCTCCTTCCTATTTCCCATTCTCTTCTATGGACGGCTCTATTCCATTCTCTATATGGACGGCTCCTTCCTATTCCCATTCTCTTCTATGGACGGCTCCTTCCTATTTCCCATTCTCTTCTATGGACGGCTCCTTCCTATTTCCCATTCTTCTTCTATGGACGGCTCCTTCCTATTTCCCATTCTCTTCTATGGACGGCTCCTTCCTATTCCCATTCTCTTCTATGGACGGCTCCTTCCTATTTCCCATTCTCTTCTATGGACGGCTCCTTCCTATTTCCCATTCTCTTCTATGGACGGCTCCTTCCTATTTCCCATTCTCTTCTATGGACGGCTCCTTCCTATTTCCATTCTCTTTATGGAGGCTCCTTCCTATTTCCCATTCTCTTCTATGGACGGCTCTTCCTATTATTCCATTTCCTTCTGGACGGCTCCTTCCTATTTCCCATTCTCTTCTATGGACGGCTCCTTCCTATTTCCATTCTCTTCTATGGACGGCTCCTTCCTATTTCCCATTCTCTTCTATGGACGGCTCCTTCCTATTTCCCATTCTCTTCTATGGACGGCTCCTTCCTATTTCCCATTCACCGGGAGTCGGACCCCCGTGATCTGATATTGATAACATATCCTCAATAGTTCAGCAATATAAAAGAAAAAGCGGAGAACCCCTTTAACACCCGGGGCTCAGGGACACACCATGAACAGTCACAGACCCGGACTCACAAGCAGAGAATCGACGGATGGGAAGTCTTTGCTCCAGCTCACTTCCTCGCCAGTCAGCCGCTTCCATACGAGGCCGGGTAATGCCAGGACCTGCGGGCACAGGGTGGTCAGCGGAGGAGGGGAGAGATACGGAGAAGCACAGCTCATAGAAAGCATAAATACCAGGAACTCCTTGCCCCGCAGCACTGCGCCCATCAGCTGCCCGATCCACTCGTACTTTGCCAGATCCCTGCAGGACGGGTTGGGTACGTACATATCCCGCGCCTCGCCGATGCCATTCCCCTGGTGTAGAAGGAATAATCACATGTAAGCCCCTGGTACCATCATGGGAAAACCGGCGCCCGCCACGTGCGCATCCAGCAGTGTGATGGTTACACCGCTGCCTAAGCTGTTGGGGGAGTGTCAGACCACAACCTTGCTGACTGTTTCCATCAGAGTAATGGCATTACGAGGAGCTTTATGCGATGTGTTCATCCTATTATCAGACGCTTCCATGAGTCTCCAGACGAATAGTCGCTTCTCACCTGATTAGATGTGCGCACGAAAAACGGCAGCGGCACCGGAGAATCCGCCGAACTGGGGCAGAGCTCTTCTGATACATCAGACAGACTGTCACGGAAACCTCCACCTGGAAGTGAAAAACGTAAGGGGGGTCAGGGGTCACACACAGAGAATACCGCAGCGACACCAAAGATGGAGGCGGGATCAGCACCTTATATCACCAGAGTGGGGGAGGGGAATATATAATCAGTAAGGTTCCCCCCCCTTACCTTGATCAATGATTCCCTCCGCTATGAATTTACACTCCCACCACTGGTCGTAATTGATCGCCCACCTAAAGGGTCAAAGAGCGCAACAAGGTAAGAAACCGGGCGCAGCGTATAATAATGAAGACAATACAAGAAAATCACTTTCATCCAGCATCAAACTGTCCTGATCAGTGCCGGAAGGGCTGGACGCAACAATGTAACTGTAGAGAAGGAAGGAATGGACGCAACAATGTAACTGTAGAGAAGGAAGGAATGGACGCAACAATGTAACTGTAGAGAAGGAAGGAATGGACGCAACAATGTAACTGTAGAGAAGGAAGGAATGGACGCAAACAATGTAACTGTAGAGAAGGAAGGAAATGGATGCAACAATGTATCTGTAGAGAAGGAATGGACGCAACAATGTAACTGTAGAGAAGGAAGGAATGGATGCACAATGTAACTGTAGAGAAGGAAGGAATGGACGCAACAATGTAACTGTAGAGAAGGAAGGAATGGATGCAACAATGTAACTGTAGAGAAGGAAGGAATGGACGCAACAATGTAACTGTAGAGAAGGAAGGAATGGATGCAACAATGTAACTGTAGAGAAGGAAGGAATGGACGCAACAATGTATCTGTAGAGAAGGAATGGACGCAACAATGTAACTGTAGAGAAGGAAGGAATGGATGCAACAATGTAACTGTAGAGAAGGAAGGAATGGATGCAACAATGTATCTGTAGAGAAGGAATGGACGCAACAAATGTAACTGTAGAGAAGGAAGGAATGGATGCAACAATGTAACTGTAGAGAAGGAAGGAATGGACGCAACATGTAACTGTAGAGAAGGAAGGAATGGACGCAACAATGTAACTGTAGAGAAGGAAGGAATGGATGCAACAATGTATCTGTAGAGAAGGAATGGACGCAACAATGTAACTGTAGAGAAGGAAGGAATGGATGCAACAATGTAACTGTAGAGAGGAAGGAATGGATGCAACAATGTAACTGTAGAGAAGGAAGGAATGGATGCAACAATGTATCTGTAGAGAAGGAAGGAATGGATGCAACAATGTAACTGTAGAGAAGGAAGGAATGGAGCAACAATGTAACTGTAGAGAAGGAAGGAATGGATGCAACAATGTAACTGTAGAGAAGGAAGGAATGGACGCAACAATGTAACTGTAGAGAAGGAAGGAATGGACGCAACAATGTAACTGTAGAGAAGGAAAGGAATGGACCGCAACAATGTAACTGTAGAGAGGAAGGAATGGACGCAACAATGTAACTGTAGAGAAGGAAGGAATGGACTGCAACAATGTAACTGTAGAGAAGGAAGGAATGGATGCAACAATGTAACTGTAGAGAAACTTCAGGAAGGAATGGACGCAACAATGTAACTGTAGAGAAGGAAGGAATGATGCAACAATGTAACTGTAGAGAAGCTTTCAGGAAGTAATGGACGCAACAATGTATGTATAGAGAAGCTTCAGGAAGGAATGGACGCAACAATGTAACTGTAGAGAAGGAAGGATGGATGCAACAATGTAACTGTAGAGAAGCTTCAGGAAGGAATGGATGCAACAATGTAATCTGTAGAGAAGGAAGGAATGGATGCAACAATGTAACTGTAGAGAAGCTTCAGGAAGGAATGGACGCAACAATGTATGTATAGAGAAGCTTCGGGAAGGAATGGATGCAACAATGTAACTGTAGAGAAGGAAGGATGGATGCAACAATGTAACTGTAGAGAAGCTTCAGGAAGGAATGGATGCAACAATGTATCTGTAGAGAAGGAAGGAATGGATGCAACAATGTAACTGTAGAGAAGCTTTGGGGTGGATGCAACAATGTATCTGTAGAGAAGGATGGATGTAACAATGAATCTGTAGAGAAGCTTCAGGGTGGATGCAACAATGTATCTGTGGAGAAGGAAGGATGGATGCAACAATGTATCTGTGGAGAAGGAAGGATGGATGCAACAATGTATCTGTAGAGAAGGAAGGATGGATGTAACAATGTATCTGTGGAGAATCTTCAGCAGGGCTGTAACTGTTGGAGGACACCATCTACAGACATGGCGCCGGGTCACCTACCGGTAGTCCAGCAGTTTCTCCGACTTATCTGTGGGCTTCAGGCCTTCGTACACCTAGGGACAGAGTTCACACAAGGGTCAGATCCGAGAAGCTGCAGCGCCCCCCCCCATCTACTACACAAAACGCGGCAGAACACGGATTGCGCCAAATGTGTGATGTGTTAAATCTCTTTTACAGATATCGCCCTGTATTAACCCCCGGCACCTGGCTGAAGACGGTCTTCTTGTAGGTGGGGTCCAGAGCCGGGTTGTCCCTGTGCTCCACCGCCAGTCGGCGGTTTATGTACAGACGCGGCATGGAGTTGGGTCTGCTGGTCTGGGAGTCACTCAGGCACTGGTTGATGAGCGGACTGCGGCGTTTGGACAGAAGCAGGAACGGTTTAATGTGCTGAAAGCAGACAGACGACGCGTCAGAGGGGAACGGACAGCGCTGCTTTCTAAGAGACCTCACATTTTCAAGACCTCTGCTTGCAGTTAGTGACTAAAACCCCCTCATTCTGTCCGCACACGGCTGAGGGGTTTGTTACAATGTGTCAGTCCAGGCTGTTTTCCTCACAGAGGACTCAATACAACGGTAACAAACCCTCAGCCACGAGAAGTCAAGGATTCTAGGATTTACAGCGCTGACAGTCGGAGACGTGAGAATCTACCTTCAACTGGTTAAACGTGCCGACACTGTGGTCCCAGACGGGAACGAGGCGATGGAGGACGTTGTCGAGCAGCTTGACAAATCTGGGGAAGATAATGAAATATTCAGGAACAATTCCCCTAAAATCCCAGCAAATCCCGGTCCCCGGGACATTATCCTCTCATCTGCGTCTGGAGAAGCTGGGTGACAACTGACACAACCCTCGCCGCTCCCCCACCGGTTGTCACGTGTCCTGACCTCTTGATGACGGTGGCTCTCCGGTACAGGACGCCAGGGTCAATGGCCTCCAGGCGCGGGTATCGTACCAGGTTGGGAGGGTGAAACATGTCGGCCGTGAGCCCCAAATCCCGCTCCTTAGAGGACTTAATCTTTAGCCCGTGGATCCGGACATCGAGCCTGTCATCTACAGGAAGGAGAAGAAACGACTGTCAGGTCCTCACTGCTTTCAAGATGCAGATGGGAACATTCACTGGACCGGCCTTTATATACAGTGCATTAGGAAAGTCCTCACACCCCCCCGTCCTGAGATGATCAGAGAAATGGAAGGAACCAGAGCGAAAGGGGCTGAAGACTTATGTCCCGAGTAAAGGGGCTGAAGACTTATGTCCTGAGTAAAGGGGCCGAAGACTTATGTCCGGAGTAAGGGGCTGAAGACTTATGTCCTGAGTAAAGGGGCTGAAGACTTATGTCCGGAGTAAAGGGGCCGAAGACTTATGTCCTGAGTAAAGGGGCGAAGAACTTATGTCCGGAGTAAAGGGGCTGAAGACTTATGTCCTGAGTAAAGGGGCTGAAGACTTATGTCCAGAGTAAAGGGGCTGAAGACTTATGTCCAGAGTAAAGGGGCTGAAGACTTATGTCCTGAGTAAGGGGCTGAAGACTTATGTCCGTGAGTAAAGGGGCTGAAGACTTATGTCCGGAGTAAAGGGGCTGAAGACTTATGTCCGGAGTAAGGGGCCGAAAGACTTATGTCCAGAGTAAGGGTGAGACTTATGGGGCCGAAGACTTTATGTCTCTGAGTAAAGGGGCCGAAGACTTATGTCCGGAGTAAAGGGGCTGAAGACTTATGTCCCGAGTAAGGGGATGAAGACTTATGTCCGAGTAAAGGGGCTGAAGACTTATGTCCCGAGTAAAAGGGGCTTGAAGACTTATGTTCCCCGAGTAAGAAGGGCCGAAGACTTATGTCCTGAGTAAAGGGGCTGAAGACTTATGTCCCGAGTAATGGGATGAGAACTTATGTCCCGAGTAAAGGGGATGAAGACTTATGTCCTGAGTAAGGGCTGAAGACTTATGTCCCGAGTAAAGGGGCTGAAGACTTATGTCCCGAGTAAAGGGGCTGAAGACTTATGTCCCGAGTAAAGGGGCTGAAGACTTATTGTCCTGAGTAAAGGGGCTGAAGACTTATGTCCCGAGTAAAGGGGCTGAAGACTTATGTCCCGAGTAAGGGGCTGGAAGACTTATGTCCGGAGTAAAGGGGCTGAAGACTTATGTCCGGAGTAAAGGGGCTGAAGACTTTGTCCGGATAAGGGGCTGAAGACTATGTCCGGAGTAATGGGGCTGAAGACTTATGTCCTGAGTAATGGGGCTGAGACTTATGTCCTGAGTAAGGGGATGAAGACTTATGTCCTGAGTAGTAAGACTTATGTCCCGAGTAAGGGGCTGGACTATGGGATAAAGGGCTGAAGACTTATGTCCTGAGTAAAGGGGGAAGACTGTCCAAGAGTAAAGGCTGAAGACTTATGGAGTAAAGGGGCTGAGAAAGGGGCCGAGACTTATGTCCTGAGTAAAGGGGCCGAAGACTTATGTCCAGAGTAAAGGGGCTGAAGACTGTAGTGGGCAAGACTTATGTCCGAGTAAAGGGGCTGGAGTTAACTTATGTCCGGAGTAAAGGGGCTGAAGACTTATGTCCGGAGTAAAGGGGCTGAAGACTTATGTCCTGAGTAAAGGGGCTGAAGACTTATGTCCTGAGTAAAGGGGATGAAGACTTATGTCCGAGTAAAGGGGCTGAAGACTTATGTCCCGAGTAAGGGGCTGAAGACTATGTCCGAGTTAAAGGGGCTGAAGACTTATGTCCTGAGTAAAGGGGCTGGAAACTTATGTCCGAGTAAGGGGGCTGAAGACTTTAGTGATAAAGGGGCTGAAGACTTATGTCCTAAAGAGACTTAAAGGGGCTGAAGACTTATGTCCTGAGTAAAGGGCTGAGTAAAGGACTTATGTCCTGATAAAAGGGGCTGAGACTTATGTCCTGAGTAAAGGGCTGAAGACTTATGTCCTGAGTAAAGGGGCTGAAGACTTATGTCGGAGTAAAGGGGCTGAAGACTTATGTCCTGAGTAAAGGGGCTGAAGACTTATGTCCTGAGTAAGGGGCTGAAAAGAAGACTTATGTCCTGAGTAAAGGGGATGAAGACTTATGTCCTGAGTAAGGGGCTGAAGACTTATGTCCTGAGTAATGGGGCTGAAGACTTATGTCCTGAGTAAAGGGGATGAATATGTCCTGAGTAAAGGGGCTGAGACTATGTCCTAGTAAAGGGCTTTGAGTAAAGGGCTTTAGTCCGAGTAAAGGGATGAAGACTTATGTCCTGAGTAAAGGGGCCGAAGACTTATGTCCTGAGTAAAGGGGCTGAAGACTGTATGTCCCGAGTAAAAGGGGCTGAAGACTTATGTCCCGAGTAAAGGGGCTGAAGACTTACAGTTACAGACCAAAAGTTTGGACACCCCTTCTCCTTCAAAGAGTTTTCTGTATTTTCTGACTCTGATAATTGTAGATTCACACTGAAGGCATCAAAACTATGAATTAACACATGTGGAATTATAGACTTAACAAAAAAGTGTGAAACAACTGAAAATATGTCTGATATTCTAGGTTCTTCACAGTAGCCACCTTTTGCTTTGATTACTGCTTTGCACACTCTTGGCATTTCTTGATGAGCTTCAAGAGGGCAGTCACCTGAAATGGTATTCAAACAGTCTTGAAGGAGTTCCATGCTTAGCACTTGTTGGCCCTTTTGCCTTCACTCTGCGGTCCAGCTCACCCCAACCATCTGGGGATTGGGTTCAGGTCTGGTGACTGTGGAGCCAGGTCATCTGGTGTAGCCCCCATCACTCTCCTCTTGGTCAAATAGCCCTTACACAGCCTGGAGGGTTTGGGGTCATTGTCCTGTTGATAAATAAATGATGGATGGAATAGCATGCCGCTGTAAGATGGTGTGGTAGCCATGCTGGTTCAGTATAAATCCCCCACACCATCACACCTCCTCCTCCATGCTTCACGTGGGAACCAGGCATGTAGAGTCCATCCCTTCACAAAGACACGGTGGTTGGAACCAAAGATCTCACATTAGGACTCATCAGACCACAGCCCAGATCTCCACTGGTCTAATGTCCATTCCTTGTCTTCTCCTTAGCAGTGGTTCCACCATGAAGGCCTGCTGCACACAGTCTCCTCTTACCAGTTGTAGTAGAGATGTGTTGCTGCTAGAACTCTTGTGTGGCATTGACCTGGTCTCTAATCTGAGCTGCTGTTAACCTGCCATTTCTTGAGGCTGGTGACTCGGATGAACTTCTCCTCCGCAGCAGAGGTGACTCCTTGGTCTTCCTTTCCTGGGGCGCTCCTCATGTCAGACAGTTTCTTTGTAGCACTTGATGGTTTTTACGACTGCACTTGAGGACACTTTCAAAGTTTTCCCAATGTTTCGGACTGACTGACCTTCATTTCTTAAAGTAATGATGGCCGCTCGTTTTTCTTTACTTAGCTGCTTTTTTCTTGCCATAATACAAATTCCTAACAGTCTATTCAGTAGGACTATCAGCTGTGTATCCACCTGACTTCTGCCCACACAACTCATGGTCCCCACCCCATTTATAAGGCAAGAAATCCCACTTATTAAACCTGACAGGGCACACCTGTGAAGTGAAAACCATTTCAGGTGACTACCTCTTGAAGCTCATCAAGAGAATGCCAAGAGTGTGCAAAGCAGTAATCAAAGCAAAAGGAGAACCTAGAATATAAGAGATATTTTCAGTTGTTTCACACTTTTTGTTAAGTCTATAATTCCACATGTGTTAATTCATAGTTTTGATGCCTTCAGTGTGAATCTACAATTATCATAGTCAGGAAAATACAGAAAACTCTTTGAAGGAGAAGGTGTGTCTGTACTGGTCTGTACTGGTCTGTACTGGTCTGTACTGGTCTGTACTGGTCTGTACTGGTCTGTACTGTTTGCCCCGAGTAAAGGTAAATTAGTAAAGATTTCTCATTATGGAGGACTCCAGGCAGAATGTGAGGACAGCGGGGGGGGTGAGGACTTTCTGATTGCAGTGTAAGAATCCGAGCCACAAATTTAACCCTTTGCTACATGTTTATGCTGAGCCGCCATCTGCCGGGTTCCACCAGTCGTCTACTCACCAAAGCACTCGGTGATGCGGATCTCGATGACCGGCATGTGTGACGTCATGTCATCCAGGATACACACGTCGCCGATGAGGTTACTGCCGGGAGAAGAAGGTCAGAGAGACACAAAGTAACAGATGAGGATCATCGATGGAAGCCGGAGCCGGACGGACGTGTTTAGCGCACAGGTCGGGAGTTTCTTAATGTAGGCGTTAAATACTCACTCCTCTATGATGACATCACTCAGTTTCTTCAGGGCGTCTTTCTCGCCCCCAAAGACCATCACCCTCTTGGGCATGAAGCTTCCATCCATGAAGTCGACGGTCAGCCAGCAGCTTCCTGTATAATGTGGGGGAGGGGCTTTAATAACATAAGCAGGGCTGAGGATGGGAGTTGTAGTTCTCCAAATTAAAACCATCAGCTTTATGGAGAACGTTTCTATTTGGAGCTGCGTTTGTACAACAGGACAACTCTCCCCATCATTGCCGATACCCCTTACTTGATGATCGTTCCTTCCTTCATGAGCAGCTGGATCCAGTGCTGGTTTTGGGATCCGTCATTCTGCCAGTACGTGTCATGGCGGCCGTCTGTCAGGAAGGACACGCTGTTCTCCTCCTGAAACGGCAGATTTCACAAGTCAGCTCCCTCACAGGTTGTCACACAGCTTTCCGGGGATTCTGATGGCATCTGATTCTAGGAAAGCTGGGTGAGCCGTCATACTAGACTGACAGGTGGCCCCAGGGCCCAGCTCAGGTAGGTCACACCCACTTTCCTCATGGGTGAGGTTAACAACACAAGCTCCTCCCACTAGGGAACAGCAGGGGGTTACATTGCTTTTACAGAATGTCCAGGGGCAGATTTATCCAGCACCGGGGGGGGGTCCCCCCCATTCTATACATTTACGAGGCGCTGGTATTCGCTGCCTCCTCGCTACCTCTGTGCTGCAGACGGTTTTATCATCTGGACACTGGCAACGGGCGAGGTAATAAAACACCAGACTGAAATGTCTGTGATCAGAGGTGTGGTCACCATGATAGTAGGCGGAGGGGGGCGGAGCCACATCACATACCGCAGAGGACGACACGTTGATGCTTTCCACAAACTGCTTTATGTTCCCAAAATTCTCAACCTCCTTCCCCGCACACTCATATAGGAAGTGAACCAGGTCTTCATCGCACTCGTACGTCCAGGAGGGAGGGATGAACCTGCGGACAAGATGACATCATGGAGGGAGGCGGAGCCTGAAGGCGCTATTATCATAAACACACCTGTAATAAGCTATAATCGTTCACCCTGAACAGACTCAAGAGACTGGACGTAACCTCAGCAGTGGTAATATTGTGGCCTGGCCCTTTAAGGCACAAGGTGGGTACTCCCAGCACACTGGACATGTGGGGAATGTACACGTTATCTGATGATAAAGGTAAGTACACGCTATCTGATGATAAAGGTAAGTACACGCTATCTGATGATAAAGGTAAGTACACGCTATCTGATGATAAAGGTAAGTGCTCCCAGTCCAGACGTTGCACTGGTATGAGCAGCTCTCACCGTAGCTTCTCAGTGGCCTCCACATCGCGCTCTGTGATCCGGGATTCTCGGCTGAGTTGTACGGAAAACGTGGCGTCCACGACGTCCTCCCACCTGTAGATGGCGACAGAGTGCAAGGAAAGGGAGGGAGACTGTATGTAGAGAGCATCCTGCGTCATACATGTACATACAGCTCTTCAGTAATGTCATACATGTACATACAGCTCTTCAGTAATGTCATACATGTACATACAGCTCTTCAGTAATGTCATACATGTACATACAGCTCTTCAGTAATCTCATACATGTACATACAGGTCTTCAGTAATGTCATACATGTACATACAGCTCTTCAGTAATCTCATACATGTACATACAGCTCTTCAGTAATGTCATACATGTACATTTACAGCTCTTTCAGTAATGTCATACATGTACATACAGCTCTTCAGTAATCATACATGTACATACAGCTCTCAGTAATGTCATACATGTACATACAGTCTTCATAATGTCATACATGTAACATAAGGTCTTCAGTCATACATGTACATACAGCCATTCAGTAATCTCATACAGCATACAGTACATACAGCTCATTCATGTAAGTCACATACATGTCTTGTACATACATACAGCTTCAGTAATTACATGTAACATACATGTACATACATACATACAGCTCACATACATACAGCTCTTCAGTATCATACAGCTCTTAGTACATACATGTACATACAGCTCTTCAGTAATGTACATGTACATGCTCTTCAGTACATGACATGTACATACAGCTCTTCAGTATCTGTCATACATGTACATACAGCTCTTCAGTACATGTACATACAGCTCTTCAGCCACGTGTTCATACATGTACATACAAGCTCTTCAGCCACGTGTACATGTACATACAGGTCTTCAGTAATCTCATACATGTACATACAGGTCTTCAGCCACGTGTCATACATGTACATACAGGTCTTCAGTAATGTCATACATGTACATACAGCTCTTCAGTAATGTCATACATGTACATACAGCTCTTCAGTAATGTCATACATGTACATACAGCTCTTCAGTAATTCAACATGTACATACAGCTCTTCAGTACACGTCTCATACATTACATACAGCTCTTCAGCCACGTGTCATACATGTACATACATGTCTTCAGTAATCTCATACATGTACATACAGCTCTTCAGTAAATGCATACATGTACATAAGCTCTTCAGTAATCATACATGTACATACAGCTCAGTAATGTCATAACATGTACATACAGCTCTTCAGTAATGTATACATGTACATACAGTCTTCAGTAATGTCATACATGTACATACAGCTCATGTCATACATGTACATACAGCTCTTCAGTAATGTCATACATGTACATACAGCTCTTCAGTAATGTCATACATGTACATACAGCTCTTCAGTAATCTCATACATGTACATACAGCTCTTCAGTAATGTCATACATGTACATACAGCTCTTCAGTAATGTCATACATGTGTATACAGCTCTTCAAGTTCATAATACATAACAGCTCTTCAGTAATCATACATGTAAATACAGCTCTTCAGTAATTTCATACATGTAATACAAGCTCTTCAGTAATTCATACATGTACATACAGCTCTTCAGTAATCTCATACATGTACATACAGCTCTTCAGTAATGTCATACATGTACATACAGGTCTTCAGTAATGTCATACATGTACATACAGCTCTTCAGTACGTGTCATACATGTACATACAGGTCTTCAGTAATGTCATACATGTACATACAGCTCTTCAGTAATGTCATACATGTACATACAGCTCTTCAGTAATCTCATACATGTACATACAGCTCTTCAGTAATGTCATACATGTACATACAGCTCTTCAGCCACGTGTCATACATGTACATACAGCTCTTCAGCCTCTGTTCATACATGTACATACAGCTCTTCAGTACGTCATACATGTACATACAGGTCTACATACATGTACAAACAGCTTCTTCAGTAATCTCATACATTACATACAGCTCTTCAGTAATGTCATATCATGTACATACAGCTCTTCAGTAATGTCATACATGTACATACAGCTCTTCAGTAATGTCATACATGTACATACAGCTCTTCATAATGTCATACATGTAAATACAGCATCTTCAGTAATGTCATACATGTACATACAGCTCTTCAGTAATTCATACATGTACATACAGCTCTTCACATACATGTACATACAGCTCTCAGTAATGTCATACATGTACATACAGCTCTTCAGTACGTGTCATACATGTACATACAGGTCTTCAGCCACGTGTCATACATGTACATGTACATACAGCTCTTCAGTAATGTCAGTACTACAGCTCTTCAGTAATGTCATACATGTACATACAGCTCTTCAGTAATCTCATACATGTATATACAGCTCACTCATACATGTACATACAGCTCTTCAGTAATCTCATACATGTACATACCACTTCAGTAATCTCATACATGTACATACAGCTCTTCAGTAATGTCATACATGTACATACAGCTCTTACTGTGTCATACATGTACATACAGGTCTTCAGTAATGTCATACATGTACATAAAGCTCTTCAGTAATGTCATACATGTACATAAGGTCTTCAGTAATGTCATACATGTACATACAGCTCTTCAGTAAATGTCATACATGTACATACAGCTATTCAGTAATGTCATATACATGTAACAGCTCTTTCAGCATACATGCGCTACATGTACATACAGCTCTTCAGTAATGTCATACATGTACATACAGGTCTTCAGTAATCTCATACATGTACATACAGCTCTTCAGTAATGTCATACATGTACATACAGCTCTTCAGCCACGTGTCATACATGTACATACAGCTCTTCAGTAATGTCATACATGTACATACAGTACTCTTCAGTAATCTCAGTACATGTACATACAGCTCTTCAGTAATGTCATACATGTACATACAGCTATTCAGTAATGTCAACATGTACATACAGCTCTTCAGTAATGTCATACATGTACATAAGCTCTTCAGTACGTGTCATACATGTACATACCAGCTGTTCAGTACATGTACATACAGGTCTTCAGCCACGTGTCATTACATGTACATACAGCTCTTCAGTAATGTCATGTACATGTACATACAGCTATTCAGTAATTCATACATGTGACATACAGCTCTTCAGCCACGTGTCATACATGTACATACAAGCTGTCATACATGTACATACAGCTCTTCAGTAATGTCATCATGTACATACAGGTCTTCATGTAACGTCATACATGTACATACAGCTCTTCAGTAATGTCATACATGTACATACATGCTCTTCAGTAATGTCATACATGTACATACAGCTCTTCAATGTCATACATGTACATACAGCTCTTCAAGTAATGTCATACATGTACATACAGGTCATACATCAGTCTGTCATACATGTACATACAGCTCTTCAGTAATCCATGTCAATACATGTCATACAGCTCCACGGTCATACATGTACATACAGCTCTCAGTAAGTTTATAATACATCTTCAGTATGTCATGTACATACAGCTCTTCAGAATGTCATATGTACATACAGCTTCTTCAGTAATCTCTACATGGTACATACAGCTCTTCATAATTCATACAGTCATACAGTCTCAGTAATCTCATCATGTACATACAGCTCTTCAGTAATGTCATACAACATGTACATACAGGTCTTTCATACATGTCATACATGTACATACAGCTCTTCAGTTGTCACATGTACATACAGCTCTTCAGTAATCTCATACATGTACATACACTCTTCTAATGTCATACAGGTAATACACTCTTCAGTAATCATACAGTACATACAGCTCTTAGCCACGTGTCATACATGTACATACAAGCTCTTCAGTATGTCATACATGTCATACAGCTCTTCATGTCCACGTGTCATACGATTACATACAGCTCTTCAGTAATGTCAACAT
>ONZH01005249.1:0-106616 GCA_900303285.1 Rhinella marina
ATTTCTTGTACAAGTTATTCTAATTGAGAACGCCAGTCCAATGTCTAGAAAAATACAAGTCCAGTTGCACTGATTTATTACGACAGGCCAGCCGCCACCATCTTGCTTGAAGATCTGGCGTGAAATATCACGTGGCCCGAGATGACGTCATGACCAAATGGATAAGGTAAGGCTACATTCACACCAGAGTTTTACTGGATTCATCATGGATCAGCAAAAATGCTTCTGTCATGATAATACAACTGTCACGACAGGAACACAAGGGAGTAGTGAGCCCTGTCTGAACCCCACCTCTGTCCCTGCCTACTTACAGTATAGGTCCTAGGTAGCCAAACCGTAACTGGGCGGCGGTTGCTATACTGTATACATGAAGGGCTGGGAAGGGAAAATACAAGACGTACAAACACAGAACAAGACAAACACAATAACAGAGTGGTCAATAAAGCCGAGTCAAAACCTGGAGGGAACGTCAAAACCAGAGGAGGAGGCAAAGTCGAGGTCAAAAGTCAAAAGCAAGTAGTCGTAGTTAGGCTACTTTCACACTAGCGTTTTAAAATTCCGGTATTGAGTTCCGTCATAGGGGCTCAATACGGAAATAAAACGCTTCAGTTTTGTCCCCATTCATTGTCAATGGGGACAAAACTGAACTGAAGACAACGGAATGCTCCTGAAAGCATTCCGTTCCGCTTCAGACCAGAAACAACCGCAGCATGCTGCGGTTGCTCTCCGGTCCAGGCATCCGCACCAAGACGGATCCGGAATGACCCCAATGCAAGTCAATGGGGGTGTCCGTCTGGTGTGACCATAATGGTACCCGATCCGCCCTCCATTGACTTTCAAATGGAGTCCATTACGGATCCGGGTACACATAGACACATACAGACATAAACATACACACACATAAAGACATACAAACAACATACATACTTACATGCCCCCGCAGGTCTTCGGAGCGTCAGGACGGCTCACAGGTCACGATTCCCCACACGCCCTCTGCTGGGCGCTGGTGGAATCGTCAGATGACGATTCACCAGGCGCCCAGCCAGAGGGCGCTGTGGGGAATCGTGACCTGTGTGAGCCGTCCTGACGCTCCGAAGACCTGCCGGAGAGCATGTAAGTATGTATGTGTGTTTGTATGTCTATATGTGTGTGTATGTTTATGTGTATGTATATGTATGTACTGTGTGACATGTGTGGGGCCGGAGCGCGGTTCCGGCTCCACACATGTCACTGCGGCAGGCCTGATCCGGCAGCACCTTCACCTGCCGGATCAGGCCTGCCGCCAGTGTGAAAGTAGCCTAACGGGTATATCTCAGTGTAAAATCGCCAAGCACTGCACCAGAAAAACTAATAATAGGCAACCTGTGTCCACAAGTTGCCATCTTAAATACTACCAAGGCAGGTCATGTGACGTGGCCAGCGTCACATGACCTGAAAGCACAGTGAGCGCTGACCAAAATGACCAACGCTCATAACCCCTCAAAAAACTGGTTATGTGGCGTGGTCAGCGCCACAAGACCAAATGTATGATGATGAACATAATATAATATTATTTATTTATTTATTTATTTAAAGATAAATACCTACTGAGCGCTGGCTGGGCGGCCAGCGCTCAGAACCCCATCTGCTCGTTCACTAGGGGGGATTACCATGGAGACGAGGACGCGACTTGCATCCTCGCTCCACTTCCTGCACGGAGGTCCGGTGGCGCGTCCTGGGGAGCGGGCGCCGTCGGCCTCCCGTGACAGTACCCCCCCCTTCACGGGGGGCCACCGGACCCCTACCAGGGGGAGCCGGTTTCTCAGGATGCTGCAGATGAAATTCCCTGATAAGACTATCCGCATGCATCCTACTCAACGGTACCCATGACCTATCCTCCAGACCGAACCCCCTCCAATGCACAAGATATTGAAAGGAGTTCCGGACTTTCCTCACATCAATGATGTCAGCTATCTGATGCTCCAAATGTCCTGTCACCTCAACTGGAGGTGAAAGCTGTTCCTCTGGACACACGGAGGAACGAACCTCTTCAACCAAGACTTATGGACGACATCATGCATCCGAAAGGAGTCAATCTCCTTGATTATCTCATATGGACCTATAAAACTTGGCGCCAACTTATAAGAGGGTACCTTCATATGTAGATTCTTAGAGGATAACCATAACTTGTCCCCCACCTTGAACTCAAGCCCCTTAGATCGTCTCCTATCTGCCTTAGTCTTATAGATAACTTGGGCTCTTTCCAGGTTCGATTGAACCTGTGCCCAAACTGTGCACAGTTCCTGGGAGACGCTATTAACCTCTGGGACCACAGAATTAGATGACGAAAAAGAACCAAAACGAGGATGGAAACCCATGTTGCAAAAGAACGGCGATACCCCAGAGGAAGAATTAACGCGGTTATTCATAGCAAACTCAGCCAGAGATAAAAATCTGGCCCACTGATGTTGATTGTCAGCTACACAGAATCTAAGAAACTGTTCAACGGACTGATTGATGCGCTCAGTCTGACCATTGGACTCAGGATGGAAGACCGACGAGAAGGAGAGAGAAATACCTATTTTCTGACAGAAGGCCTTCCAAAACCTGGACACAAACTGGACACCCCTGTCAGACACGATATTTTCCGGAGCCCCATGTAGTCTGACGATGTGATCAATAAACACTGAGGCCAGAACCTTTGCAGACGGTAATTTGCTCAGAGGAATAAGATGACACATCTTGCTAAATCTATCCATCACAAGCAAGATCACGGTCTTACCCTCAGAGTATGGTAAATCAGTAATAAAGTCCATGGACCATGGTCTACCAGGTATGGGCAACAGATGTAACTCGCCCATAGGCCGTGTCTTGGAGTTTTGGACCGGGCACAAATGTTACATGCAGACACAAAAGCCTGAACATCCCTGGAAATCGAAGACCACCAATAATTCCTAGCAACCAACTCTTTGGTGGCATTGACCCCGGGATGTACACACAAAACAGAATTATGACACTCACCCAGAAGTCGTAAACGTAACGGAGCAGGCACAAACAATTTATCAAGAGGGGTAACGGTTGGAGCGAGATGTTGTCCAGCCAAGATTTCCTCGGTTAAATCAGGTGAGGTGGTAGCCACGAAGATGTCGGCTGGCAAAATAGGCTCAGGAGGGACCTCAGGAGGTTGACACTCTTGAAAGCTTCGTGACAAGGCGTCAGCCTTAACGTTCTTGCTTCCGGGCCTAAAGGTAACACAGAAATCAAAACGGGTAAAAAACAAAGCCCACCTTGCCTGTCTGGGATTTAACCGCTTGGCAGATTCAAGGAACATAAGATTCTTATGATCCGTGAGGACCGTAGTACGACGCAAAGCCTCTTCCAGAAAATGGCGCCATTCCTCGAATGCCCACTTAATGGCCAACAACTCCCTGTTACCTATATCATAGTTTCTCTCTGCTGGAGAGAATTTGCGGGAGAAGAAGGCGCATGGCCTGAGGTTGGTTAGGGTGGAAGAGCCCTGAGACAGTACAGCCCCTACCCCATCCTCAGATGCATCCACTTCGACCACAAAAGGCTTATTCTGGTCCGGCTGCCTCAATACAGGAGCATTGGTAAAAGAGATCTTAAGATCTTCAAATGCCTTTATGGCTTCCGGAGACCAATTCACCAGATCAGCTACTTTCCGAGTTAGATCTGTGATAGGTTTGACTACTACCGAAAAATTCTTAATAAATTTTCGGCAGAAATTAGCAAAGCCAAGGAACCGTTGGAGCGCCTTCAGGGAAGACGGTCGCACCCAATCCAGAATAGCTTGAACCTTGGTCGGGTCCATCTTGAAAGTGCAAGGGGTAAGAATATACCCCAAAAAGGCCACCTCCTGGACACCAAATATGCATATCTCCCTTTTAACAAACAATTTGTTCTCACGTAAAACTTCTAGCACCTGCCTAGTGTGAGCAACATGAGACTCCCAGTCAGCTGAAAAAATGAGAATATCATCGATGTAGACGATCATGAACCTTCCAATAAAAGGCCTGAAAATGTCGTTAACGAAACTTTGAAAAACAGCAGGTGCATTACTCAACCCAAAAGGCATTACTAAATATTCATAATGTCCCTCCGGGGTGTTGAAGGCAGTTTTCCACTCGTCACCCTCTTTGATTCTAATAAGGTTGTAACAATCCTTCAGATCTAACTTAGAGAACTAGCAGGCACCTTGGACTTGGTTCAACAAGTCAGGAATAAGGGGTAAGGGATACCTGTTCTTAACTATGATCTTGTTAAGTTCCCTATAGTCAATACAAGGTCTCAAGCCTCCATCCCTCTTGCTGACAAAGAAGAAACCAGCACCCATGGGAGAGACCGAAGGCCGGATATGACCCTTGGCCAGACTCTCCTTGAGGTATTTTATCATGGATTGACGCTCTGGGGTTGAGAGATTGTAAATACGGCCCTTGGGGTACCTGGATCCTTCAATAATGTTGATGGTGCAATCATACTGACGGTGGGGAGGCAGGAAATCAGTTTCAGACATGGTAAATACAACAAAATCACTGATATACCCTGGCAAAATTATAGACTCGTTAGTAACCCCTAACTGCAATACGGACTTGCAACAAACATTACAGTTAGGCCCCCACTTCTCTAATTCACCTGACGGCCAATTGATTACAGGATTGTGAATCTGTAAACCAGGGCAGACCCAGAACGAGATCAGCAGGTAAATTTTTTAGCACCAAAAAGGAACAGGTCTCCACATGATAAATTCCAACTGTAAGAGTCACTTCAGGAGTACAAAATTCCGCTCCTCCACTATTTAGAGGGGTGGAGTCAAGTGCAATAATTTGGATTACCTCCTTGAGAGGAATAAGAGGGACACCCAACGACTGCACAAAATCTAAATCAATAAAGTTACATGCTGATCCTGAATTAAAGAAAGTTTTCCCAGACCCCTTGACCTGATGAAAAGAAATGGCTACTGGTAACAAGATCTTCCTTCTTACCACCACAGAGAGTACCTTATTTCCAGAGGGAGACTTCTTAGACGGGGGAAGTTTAGGACACTGCTGGAGCCAGTGGTTCATCTCACCACAGTAAAAACAGGCTCCCTTCAAGTGCCGCTGATCCCTCAATGTAACACCCAACTGCATGGGCTCCTCCTGGGCCTTGACTAGAGATGGAGTCTGGAGGGAAACTTCTGGGAAAACAACCACCTGGGGGGTTGTTGAACGTTCCCTCAGTCTCTCTCTAAATCGTCGGTCCAACTTGATAGCTAGAGTCATAGTCGCCTCTAAGGAGTCAGGGGTAGGATAGCTAACAAGTAAGTCCTTGAGATGATCAGAAAGCCCCACCCTAAACTGACTTCTCAACGCCGGGTCATTCCACTTAGAGGATACACACCATTTTCAGAACTCAGCACAGTAATCCTCCACTGGACGGTTACCCTGCCGAATGTCTCTAAGCTGAGTCTCCGCAACCGTGGCCAAGTCAGGTTCCTCATACAAAAGTCCTAGAGCCTGAAAAAAGGCCTCCACTGACAACAAACAGGGAGAGTCAGGAGGTAATGAAAAGGCCCACTCCTGCGGATCACCCTGCAGCAAGGAAATAATGATTTTGACTCGCTGCTGCTCTGGTCCCGAGGAGTGCGGACGCAGATCAAGGTAAAGCTTACAACTCTCCTTAAAGGAGCGGAAGGACTTACGTGTAGGAAAATATTTACATTTTGGTAAATGGAAAAAAATGGTATAAGAATAGAGAGCAGATCTGCTATAGAGATGAATGAGTGAAGGTAAAATCTATTGGGTAATTCATGTACACTCATTCATATCTACACCAGAGATACACCATTACTCTGTGTAACTGAGCTAATATCCATTGCGGTTTCTGGGCCTACATCTGAAAAATAAAGCTTCATCTCTGGAGAACTGGGATTGCTGTGAATTTATTTACCTGGCGGTGGTAAATATAAAATCATGCAACATTACGGTCCCCCAAAAATCGATCGGGGAGTTTTACATGGGGTTCCAAAGTGGTATTAGGAACGGCAGAAGCCGCTGCAGGCGCGGTCTGCAATTGTTCCTGGTGTTGGAGCCTCTCGGCCAGGTCTTGGATCATTTGCACCATACCCTGCACCTGGTCCATGAGAGCTCGCAACTGCTCCATATAAAGGCCTGTTATTCTGTCACGACAGGAACACAAGGGAGTAGTGAGCCCTGTCTGAATCCCACCTCTGTCCCTGCCTACTTACAGTATAGGTCCTAGGTAGCCAAACCATAACTGGACGGCGGTTCCTATACTGTATACGTGAAGGAAAGGGAAGGGAAAATACAAGACGTACAAACACAGAACAAGACAAACACAATAAAAGAGTGGTCAATAAAGCCGAGTCAAAACCTGGAGGGAACGTCAAAACCAGAGGAGGAGGCAAAGTCGAGGTCAAAAGTCAAAAGCAAGTAGTCGTAGTAACGGGTATATCTCAGGGAAAAATCGCCAAGCACTGCACCAGAAAAACTAATAATAGGCAACCTGTGTCCACAAGTTGCCATCTTAAATAGTACCAAGACAGGTCATGTGACGTGGCCAGCGTCACATGACCTGAAAGCACAGTGAGCGCTGGCCAAAATGACCAACGCTCATAACCCCTCAAAAAACTGGTCATGTGGCGTGGTCAGCGCCACAAGACCAAATGTATGATGATGAACATAATATAATATATTTATTTATTTAAAGATAAATACCTACTGAGCCCTGGCTGGATGTCGCGTCCTCGTCTCCATGGTAATCCTGGAAGGGGAGTACCCGGCGCCCCGCCTGCTGCCGCGCGCCCGGAGTCCTCCCCGCCCCCCTAGTGAACGAGCAGATGTGGTTCTGAGCGCTGGCCGTCCAGCCAGGGCTCAGTAGGTATTTATTCCACTTCCTGCACAGAGGTCTGGCGGCGCGTCCTGGGGAGCGGGCGCTGTTGGCCTCCCGTGATAACAACCTTCTGCATCTGTTATGAATGGATCCAGTTGTATAGCCATAATGGATCCATCATGAACACCATTGAAAGTCAATGGGGGACGGATCTGTTTTTTATTATGTCTGAGAAAGCGGATCTGTCCCCATTGACTTACATGACGTATCCGTCTTGCTCCGCATCCCAGGACGCACTAAAAAACGCTGCTTGTCATGGAACGCAATGAAATGGAACAGAATGCATTTTGGAGCACTCCCTTCCCATCAGTTCAGTGTTGTCCCCATTAACAATGAATGGGGACAAAACGTAACCTATGACGGATCTCAATAGCGGAAAAGGAAAACGCTGGTGTGAAAGTAGCCTTAGTATGATTTTTTTTTTTTTTTTGCACTATTTCAGGTTAAATCGATTGAAGAATGAGGAAATTCAGCTTTGCGGCAAATCAAATTTATCCTGAAAGTCGGATCGAGGTCCACTCAACACTAATTGTAAGCTTTTGGTAAAAAGAAAAAAAAATTACAGCAGACTTTTATAGTCTTATCACATCTAATGACTGGCAGCCACTGATCGTCACATCATGTAAACTTGCATCTCCTGCTGCAGGCACGAGGGGGAATTATCGCGGGTACTTATGACAATGTTATCTAATTCTTCAAAAAGTTTGTAAACTAAGAAATCAATAAGTTCCCGTAAGGAATCCGCTTTCTCTGCCGCCCGTCCCTCATCACTATGATAATAGCTCTAGTCCCCGACCTGAGCTGCAATAACAACAATCACTTGAAGGGATGTATTTAATTAATTATAGATGCCTGAATTAAACTGAAAGCAGACGTAATTAATTTTACTCAGCGGAACAACCCACAGCACTGAGCTGGGTTATTATTAACCAATACGTTTTCCAGACAGCTCTCATTCCAGCAAAGAGTTTTCATCAAGAACAAGAGTTTGAGAAACAAATCGGTTGCATGTAATTAAAGATTTAGCATAGCCAGTGAGTTATTCAATAAAAATGATCTGTATAGCACCACTTGCTGTTTGTTTTTTTCTTATTTCTTTGACCTGCTCACTGAGAAGGCCGCACATGCTCAGTTTCATCCTTCAACTGCCTCCTGAGCTGTGATAGGGAGAGATGAGACACGCCCCCTTAGCTGTGATAGGGAGAGCTGAGACACGCCCCCTTAGCTGTGATAGGGAGAGCTGAGACACCCCCCCCCTTAGCTGCAGTAGAAAAGACACTCCCCTTGAGCGGTCAGCTTGATATAAATCTAGCAGAGCAATGAATGTGGAGATCTCTAGATCATTCCTAGCTTTGTCATGTACTATATGATGTCTGATTTTTATTTTTTACATTATTCATGGGATAACCCCTTTAACTATCCCCTAAAGGCCCTTTTCATGGCCAAGTCCCTGAACAAATATCAGAAACAAGCTTTCATATGAACATTCGTTCCTGATAAGTGCCCCATGTAAAGGTGCCACCGATCACCCAGTGAATGAGCAAACACTTGTTCATAAGGCGATCGCAGTTTTCATGTGACACGTAAAATCATCTTTTGTTGGCAGCACATTGCCCTGTGTATAGAGGGATCTGCTGACGGCAATCAATGAGGACAAACGATCACAGTGGTCCACTACAGGAGCCTCCCCCTCCACATCTTGAAAGCGGTGCAGCGAATGCTCCGGCAGCCCGCCCAAACCGACCAATAACAAAGCTCCTTTCTGTAAGGAACTTTATTAGTGGTTGATCGCTGCTCTGCCTGTGCCATTTAGAGTGCACTCTGCGCTAATTAATGGCAGAGAACTTGCAACTGCCGGGTCCTCTGCACTTTGACAGGGCCAGGTGTGATGAAGCCTTTACTGCCTGGCCCTGTCAATCAAATTGCAGACGGAGCGGCAGTTGCAGAGAGAGCAGAACCTCTAGGTGTAATGGTGTAGGTGTAATGGTAACGCCCCCGTTGCCCCTAGAGGCTCATTTGCATATATTAAAACTTCATTTTAACCCCTTCCCGAACCAGCGCCGTACTAGTGGCGTAAAACTGTGCGGAATTGCGCGTTTTTTAAAAAAAAATTTCACCCAATTTGGAATTTTTTTCCCGCTTGCCACTACATCATATGCAATATTAAATGGTGGTGTTTGAAACTTGTCCCGCAAAAAACAAGCCCTCATACAGCTATGTAAACAGAAAAATAAAAAAGTTATGGCTGTGTGAAGGGAGGGGGCACAAAACGAAAACGGAAAAAAAAACCTTCGGGGTAGAAAGGGTTAAAGAAGTTCCGTTACTTGGATCAACGCTACCTTACCAGGCATATAGCCTGGTAGGGTTGATGATGCTGACAAAAACGATACCTTTCTTTCTGCTGTCAGTGAAGAAAAATATGGTAATTAAGTATTCGAGCACCAGGAGGCGGGCTTATGCAGTTTGAGCACCACCCATGGTGCTGCATAATGACACCCTTCTGCTGTAATTCATGCCCCCTGCCTTTAGATTGACAACGATAGGCCCTTTGGTCTAGTGACGAGATACCGCACCTGTACACCCGTGCCGTGATGCTGCGTACACACTATGCATCTAATGTCGGGAATGAAGTCAAAGATGTTGTGCACCCGTGCTTTTCTGGGCATGGCACAGGATCTCAGCGCTAGACCAGAGGGTCCAGCGCTGTCAATCTAAAGGCAGGGTGCGTGAACTCCAGCAGAAGGGCGTCACTATAGAGCACCAGGGACATTGCTGGAGCCGTGCTTGAACCGCATGAGCCCGCCTCCTGGTGGTCAAATACTTAATTTGCATATTTGTAAAAGTTTAATTTTCTCCACCACCAGACCACCAACAGCAGAAAGAAAAGTATCATTTTTGTCAGCGTCATCAACCCTACCAGGCTATAGCGTTGGTGTAGTGTTGATCTGGTGACAGATCCTCTTTAAGGTTACAATGTACCTGACTTTCTGAACTGCAATTACTTTTTCCGATTGCTCTTTTGGCTCCTGACAAAAAAAAAATTTCATTTCCAGAAAAAAATGAAATAATTGATTTGTGAAGCCAGGAAATTTAAAGGCTGCTGAAGACTTCGTAGGCAATGTTCTGCGTCCAGAATATTCCGGAAATATGTAGCACCACATCATATTCCCAGTATGCTGCCAATGCCTGTTAACCATTTCACAATGCAGTTACAGAAACATTTGATATTATCAGACCATGAATGTGTAAGAAGCAATGTTTGGATGAGGTCACAGGGTTAACATGTTACATTTAGGCCTTTTGCACACATTAAAGGGAAGATTTGTACCTATGAAACTGACCTATTGACCTGTTACATGGTGAAGCTGAAGACATCTGTGTTGGTCTCATCTTCATATGTGCCCACATTGCTGAGAAAAATTATGTTTTATTATATGCAAATGAGCCTCTAGGAGCAACGGGGGCGTTGCCCTTACATCTAGAGGCTCTGCTCCCTTTATTTATCCTCTATCTACAGGATAGAAGACAAGTGTCTGATGGGCAGGGTTCTGACCGCTGGGGCCCCCGTCTATCATGAGAACAGGAACCCTGTAACTATGGGTGTGGCAAAGAGTACAAGCGCTCAACTATCCTCAGCAACCCCATAGAGATGAATGGAGTGGTAGCGTGCATGCATGATCGGGGCCTCTGTTTTCATGATCAGTGGAGGCCCCAGCAATTGGACCACTGGCGATCAGACACTTATCCCCTAAGGGATACGTTGTCTTCATGGGACAACCCTTTAAGCGTTCCATTGGTATATACAGAACAGAATACTTGAGAACAAAATTGTAACATGTTCAGTCAAACAGTTTTTAGGGGAGAACACCTTTGTAATACAGTACCCCAGAAGGACCCATGCAGTCACACACGGGGTGCCTTCTGTGCTTAACCACAGGGACTCCATGTGTGGTTATGAAGGGCCTGCGAGGGAGTGTGGTTTTGACGCTGCACGTGGAGGAAAGCATTTCTTATGCCTTTGGAGGATCTACAGTGGAGATCAATTCATATGGGTGAGCACACTAGTATGCATTATACTTTTCACCATCTATACTTATTTGTGTATATGTAGGATATGGAATACACAAGGAAGGAGAGGAGAATAAATATGTATGTTAGAGGGTTAGGACACACCCACCTGGGAAGTACACGCCTACACAGATAACTATAAATTATTGCATTTTGTATCTAACCATTGCTTGAGAAAGGCTGTTTGTAGCCGAAACGTCGCCATTGCTGTTATTCACCATGATGGTTTTGCAATAAAGTCTACACTGGATTGCAACAACTGAAGGAGTGCTGCGGATTTACTAAACTTACTAGGATTACTGCGGGACCACATCGCCAGGACCCGGATTCTGCGTGCACCACTGAATCCCACTCAGAGGAGGATACCAATATGGTTGTTTAAAAACCCTCATTGCAGGTATAGCAGTGCTGCTTCTACCTATCTATTAACTTTCACCGCTCCTGCCATGCCTGTTTTAATAGCTTCATACATTCCCCATGTAATAACAATTCTGGAGCATCTATTCTTATGTCTGTGTGTTGTGCTGTTCCTTTATTATTTCTACTAGGAGTTATGAATAAATTGCTAGCAGTCTGCAGTAAGGGTACAGAGGGGAGGTGACCAATTGGGGGTGTGTACCTGTATATTCTCACTGTATCCAATCAGTGCTGCCATGTTCAGACTGTGCAGATACACCCCCAACTGGTTACCTCCCCTCTGTACCCTTACTGCAGACTGCTCGCAATTCATTCATAACTTCTAGTAGAAATGATAGAGGTTGCCTCTTTGGCTAGGGGTAATGTTTTAGAACTTTCTGACCTCAGCTCTGCTTGTAAAAAGCTGAGTGAGAGTATACAAGTTAATCAACCTAGATCATGGTTCGAGAAGCTAGTGTATGGTGATAAGATGCCCTCTAGAGCCATATCGCTCCTTTACAACTCGTTGATCACCACAAATAATTCACAATTGCCTTCATATCTACACATTTGGGCGGAGGAATTAAATCTTACTTTATCTGAAATAGATGTGCATAAAATCCACGTCAATTCTCATGGGTTTTCTAGGTGTGTGAGAGTGCAAGAGCATTCCTACAAAGTGATGACGCAGTGGTACAAAACACCTAAGATGCAGTTTTTGAAGGGATTACAGGCAGACAGCACTTGCTGGAGATGTGGGGTAGAGGAGGGCTCCTTGAGTCATATATTCTGGTACTGTAACAAAATAAAACCCTATTGGTCCGCTGTCTCGGGCACTGTGAACAAAGTTGTAGCTAAATCTATTGACCTCAACCCAGTGATGGCCCTTCTTTGGCTTGACTCAGGGTCTTGGACCCCTTCCAAAAAAGACTTGGCCACTCACCTGATCCAGGCGGCAAGATTATTGATTCCTCAGAGGTGGCTGAGTTCTGATCCCCCCACGCTAGACCAATGGAAAGATAAGGTAGACCAGATGTGTCGTCTGGAAGAACTAGTGAGCTGGGAGGAGAGAACGCATGACAAGTTCTTGAGGCTATGGGAACCGTGGAGAGCATTCAGACGTAGCGAAAGTACCTAATTGTTCGGAAGAAACTATCACATAGTCCTTACTATACTCTTTATTGCTGGGTAGTGTCACCTGAGAGGTTCTTCCCCCCCCTTTCCCTTTCCCCATCCTTCATTCATCTTATCTATGTTTCATGGGTCTTTATGATGTGCAACACTTGAACTGTATGCATACTTCCCCAGGTCTCTACGGTACTGAGGATATCGTTATTTTTGTATGATCTGCTTATAAAAGATTGTCACCTCTGTATCTCCTGCAGTTTTGCTTGTGGGGTAACTGTATGCAACTATGACTATTGCACTACCTATTGTTATGATGTTGCTTTTTGTCTCTTTCAATAAAAAGAAAATTGTCAAAGAAATGATAGAGGAATGACACAACACAGAGACATAAGAGTAGATGTTCTAAAATTGTTATTACATGGGGAATGCATGAAGCTATTAAAACAGGCATGTCAGGAGCGGTGACAGGTCCCCTTTAAGGGTATGGCCACACGGTCAGATTTTGGTTTTGGAAGCCATAAAAGGAGAGAACATATAAATATTTTGAATTCACGCCTGGTTTTGTCTTCCAAAAATGCATACGGAAATACACGTATTTTCATCCTGTTTGAGTTGTAGAGTTTCATGAATCTGTTCACAAACTGCAATCCATTGGGGTTCAAGGTCAGGTTTCCTGATGCAGTTTTGGAAGTCAAAATCAGGAGTGGATCCTAAAAGATGGAGGAGGAGAGGAAGTCACTCCTGGTCATGGCTTCCAAAACTGCCTGGAGAAACCTGATTGTGTGGCCGTACCCTTAAGCCTGTATTACACATGACGATTTTTCGGCAGATAATCGCTAGCGTTCGAAGTTTAAGAAATTTGCTAATTTCTATTTCTATCTCATCCAAGTCCGTCACCTCCTACCAAACCCTGATCAGGAGGCAGTAACATTAAAATGTCAGTGATTTGTCAGCTGACAGAAGAATGGACATTTGAAGTGACAGACCAACTTTCGGGGCCAGAAATATGTTTTTGGCAGTTCATACAGGTACATTGCCCAGCAGGGACTGACAAAAAAGCACATAGGAAAGTCCCTCCCAGGGTCATTATAGCCATAGATGGAAAATAAATTCTTTTAATGGTGACTCGTCTCTCTGCGAGATTGCCTGAGCGGCTATGGTAGCATATTGGTTCCTGCACATATGTATATGAGGGACTGGGACGATTTCCCAGTCCTTATATCTGGATTGTTATATGTACAGTCTTTTGATAGAGATAATATATAATAGTTCATACCTTACCAAAAAAAAGGGGGGGGGGGGGGAACTTCACTTTTAATAAATAATGCAGTATAATAAAATCGCAGACTAATGTGCAAAGCTTGGAAGCCACCCCTTATCCACAGGATAGCAGATAACTAACTGATAGGTAGGGGTCTAACCGATGGGACTACCACCAATCCTAAGAACTGAGGTCCCGTTCCTCCATCCAGGTTGAGCATATACTCCATTCATCCTCTCCACGTGGCACTTTTCAGGCACTGCTGAATGTGCATCTGTCAGCAGTTTTGTACCTTTGACACTGGCTGACCTGTTACATGTGCACTTGGCAGCTAAAGACATCTGTGTTGGTCCCATGTTCATATGTCCCCGATTGCTAAGAAAAAGTATGTTTTAATATATGCAAATGAGCCTCTAGGAGCAATGGGGGCGTTGCTGTTACACCTAAGGGCTCTGCTCTCTGTAACTGCCATCCTCTCCGATTAACAGCGCCAGGGCCAGGCATTATGATGTTTTCACTGCCTGGCCCTTTCAATCAATGTGCAGGGCGGGCAGCAGTTGCAGACAGAGCATAGCTTCCAGGTGTACCATGGCAACACCGCCGTTGCTCCTAGAGTCTCATTTGCATATAGTAAAACATCATTTTTCTCAGCAATGTGGTCACATATGAACATGGGACCAACACAGATGTCTTCAGCTGCCAAGTGCACATATAACAGGTCAGCCAGTGTCATAGGTACAAAACTGCTGACAGATGCCCTTTGAGGCACAGTCATTATGTGTGCAGTAAGGTCCTGGATATACATGAGCTGTGCCATGAGAAAACTGTTGACAGATGCCCTTTAAGCATTTGCTCCTTGGGAAGTATTGTGAGAGTAATAGAAAGAACATAAAACTGATTGCAGCAGACAGTCCTCCTCTCCAGCCTCCTGATATCTTACAGCCATGCAGTATTTCAGTAGAACTGTCCTTCCTCCTCCATCTTCTGGATGCTGGAAACAGTCACCATGTCAGAGATAAAATCCTGACTTAACATATGATACAAAAGTAAAAGTTCTCCTCCCTCCTCCATGCATGTAATGACCTGGCACAGATCTGCTCCAAGGTAGAAGAAGTCTTCTGCTCCTCCAGATGTGTGCAGCCTGACTTTCCACATCTGTGGACTGGAATAACACAAGGACCTCTCCTCCTCCTCATGTCTCCCACCTCAGAAGCTTTGGCATGCCCTGTGCTCTGTCAGCCTGCGCTGTGTGCCCGGTCACTGGCCCTGGTGGGGAGGAGGGGCGGGTCCTTCCATGCCTGATGAAGGGCAATCTTCATTCTGGTGGTCACTGGATGTAGACGTCTGTTTGTGTGTCAGGAGCCGGGCTTTCAGGGTCTCCTTCTTCCCTAGGAGCAGGTAAGTGCCTTGGCTGTGCGCTGGACGCGCGGCATGCGCAAATTGCGCGCCCTGGGGCTGCAGTCAGCGCGCGCAGTAGGTGCAGAGAGTGCCGAACGGTTGTAGCAGAGGTGGTCTGCAGGTTAAATGATGGGGGTTATAGTCCATGCAGATACCAGTCTATAGCATTATATCACAAATCTGTGCAACCTATGCTGTGTGATCCATAGAGAAGCCCCGGGTACGTCCCTGTGGCTGGGTCTTGTAGGTTCACAAGAACTTGAGAACGCCAGGCTGAAGAAAAGAAGTGCAAACAAAAAAAAAAGTTCTGAGAGGGATAATAGTTTTGACTCTTCCAGAAAACTCCCACTCGGTTGCAGAGGCAGCAGAGGTGAGTTTGCCATTTGCACAGTGTTTTCATAGCTGTGACATCACCATGTGGTTTTGCCTGTGACTGGAGTTAAAATTTACTGGACTAAGTTCATTGAGAGATTGCAAAATCAGCTCTGCTACATGTGTGTTCTCAGGTGTTATTATGCACTGCTATATCAGACAATACAGGCTCTGCTAGGAGATTTATTAAAACTGGTGTAAAGTACAACTGGCTTAGTTGCCCATAGCAACCAATCAGCTTTCATTTTTCACAGCTCCTTTGGAAAATGAAAGGTGGAATCTGATTGGTTGCTATGGGCAACTAAGCCAGTTCTACTTTATACCAGTTTGATAAATCTCGGCAGCTGGCTTATAAAATGGCGAATTAGCTCCTGCAAAAATGATGTTAATGGGGAGGATGTCATGCTTTGTCTTTGAGTATACCATACAAAGGCCATACAGAGAATTAAAGAAATTTTTCTATTTATTTTGACTTTGCAATATGCTACATACATCTGACAGCAGATCAGGGTTGTCTGCTTGATTTTTCTTTTTTCTTTTTTTTCTTTTATTTTTACTGGACAATGTATTGCAAAAATCAGGTACAGCAAAAACTTTTTACAGATGCCTTTAGAAAAACTTATAGGGGTTGTGTCACTTCAGGAAATGGCATTTGTCATGTAGAGCAGGTATCAGCAACCTCCGGCACTCCAGCTGTTCAGAAACTGCAACTCCCAGAGTCCTCTTTTCACTTTTATCGGAGTAGAAAGAAAAGCAGAGCATGCTTGCATGCTCTGCTGGGAGTTGTAGTTTCACAGCAGCTTGAGAGCCAAAGGTTGCTGATCCCTGATGTAGAGGAAGTTAATACAAGACACTTACTAATGTATTGTGATTGTCGATATTGTCTCCTTTGCCGGCTGAATTCATCTTTCCATCACATTATACACTGCTCATATTCAGGGGTTACGACCACCCTGCAATCCATCAGCGGTGGTCGTAGTGGCTGGGACGGGAGATTCTGCGTATGCACTTTTATGAGCGCTTTCACAGTCTTGGCCACCAGAGAGGCTAGAGCACCTTTTCCTATAGTGTGAAAGCACGACCACCTGTGCTGGATTGCAGGGTGGTCTGTAACCATGGAAACATGCAGTGTATAAAGTGATGGAAAAATGAATCCAGCCAGCAATGGAAGCAATATGGACAATTACAATACATTAGTAAGTGGCTTGTATTAACTTTCTCTACATAGTAAATGCTGTTTGCTGACGTGAGACAACCCCTTTAACAAACGGTGAAGATTATATGTGATATATGTCGTCAGCTCAGAATACTGATGTGAAAATTTTTGTTTACTGTGAAGGGTAAAATGAATGTAATTGCAATCACAATAATCTGCACAAAAATAGATATGGACAAAGTGCTGTATTTAATGGCTATTCCGGTGTTTACAGGCGGCCGATGGGAGTTATGAGAGGTTATGTGGTGTAGTCCTCTCATATCGGAGGACGTTCATAAGGACTTATCACGTTACTATGACGGCTCGTAACACTTTTAGGGTGCTGCCACACACAGTTTTGTGTTGTGTCTTTTGGGGGGGGGGGGCAAAAATGTAGTTTTTGCCCATTTAGTAGTCCAGATTTACTTAAAGAAGAACTCCCGCAAAAAATTTTATTCCATGTCCTGCTAGAAATGTACATGATGTAATCTGTAGTGAATGTCATTTTCTTACCAGTAGCTGAAATTTTGAGTTATATCTCCCTGATGTTTCTCATCTGTGTCATGTGACCAGCAATCAGACTCACCAGATAACACAGCATCTTATGTGTGGACAGGAAGTCTAATTTTCCATGCATTCCTATGGTAGCCTCACTCTGAGTCTCAAGCAGTGGCATAACAACAACTGACTGGACCCCACAGCAAATTTTGAACCTGTTCTTTGTCAGGATCGTTCTCTCAGTCAGTTCTGCTCTGTCTGTTTCCTACACGTATAATATGCCATTGTATAATACTGTTGAGGGGCTCTGACAAAAAAAAAATGTTTCAGTCCTCCTCATGGGCAGACCCCTTCTGAGTTCAGGCCTGTAGCATCCACTTCCCCTGTTTCCATTATAGTTACGCTCAGGGGCGTAGCTAAAGGCTCATGGGCCCTAGTGCAATAGTTCAGCTTGGGCCCCCCTCAGTGCTGTTCGGCCAGGGGCAGGGAAGCACATTGCCTTCATGCTGCCTGAGGCAAAAAATTGAGACGGAACCCCCCCCCCCCATGCCAAATTCTTGACCTTACCCCGTCCCTTCAGCCAGAGGTGTAACTTGACCAGCATGCACTTTCTATAATACCGGTGTCTTCAGTGGCACAAGGGTCTTTGGGCCCCCTCAGGCTCCTGGGCCAGGTAGCGACTGCTACCTCTGCAACCCCTATAGCTATGCCCCTGCTCTCAGGTGTACTCCAATCCCCTGGTGGTGTGCAAACTGATGGAGCCTTTGTACTAAATATGATTACACTTTGGACTGAAAAATCCATAGGTATTTCCTGCAACTTGTCGCAAAAAAAAATTGGTTTCAAACCAAGCAGAGGCACCAAAAAACATTGGTTGGTTTAATTTTATACAGAAATGTGGCGCAATTTTGGCACTAAGGGGGAAATGTATCAAGACAAGCTCTTTCTGCCTCGGCCTTGATATCCCCCACACCGCAGGAGGATGCGCCTCACGCCTTGTCATAAATTAGGCATATCCCTTGCAGTCCATGCGCTGTGAGGGTGCTGGTCGCTCCCCTTTGCCCACCCTTGCCATGCCACCTTTAGGGAGAGTGGCGAGGGCAGCGTAAAACTAATAGGTGCAAAATTATTCAAAAAGTCTGCGACTTTTTACTGCCACTTTTCGGGCCCAAATACAATAATAAATCTCCCCCTAAATGTTGTATCTTAGGCTCCACCCCTTTCCCACAAAGCCACATGGAGGCACATTACACTTACTATACTAACTAAAACATAACTTAAAGGGTTTCTGTCACCAGAAATGACCCTATTAAACAAGTGTCATTTGCAATGAGCAAATGACACTTGATGCCAGTAATGTTACTATTATAGTCCTCAGTAACGCCGTTTTGCTAAAAATTACGATTTTATAATATGCTAATGACCTCCCCTAGGTGCAGTAGGCGTGAACCTGCACCTAGGAGAGGCCGTAATTATGCCTCTTACCACGCCCCCGGTCGCGCTGATTGACAGGGCCGGGCAGCCAGCTCTTTCGGCTCCCGGCCCTGTACGATCCGAAATCCCGCGCCTGCGCAGTAATGAAGCCGGGACCCGGGCGGGCGCTGGCTCTCTAGGCGCGCTGATCGCAATGCGCAGGCGCGGGATCAGCGTGCGTTGAGAGCCGGCGCCCGCCCGGGTCCCGGCTTCATTACTGCGCAGGCGCGGGATTTCGGATCGTACAGGGCCGGGAGCCGAAAGAGCTGGCTGCCCGGCCCTGTCAATCAGCGCGACCGGGGGCGTGGTAAGAGGCATAATTACGGCCTCTCCTAGGTGCAGGTTCACGCCTACTGCACCTAGGGGAGGTCATTAGCATATTATAAAATCGTAATTTTTAGCAAAACGGCGTTACTGAGGACTATAATAGTAACATTACTGGCATCAAGTGTCATTTGCTCATTGCAAATGACACTTGGTTTAATAGGGTCATTTCTGGTGACAGAAACCCTTTAAACCTAAAAATAAAGACATACACACCATTCGTTGGATGAAATGGCCGCAATGCTTTATTAAGAGTTACCAAATAAATTACCATAGAATAAATAAATAAGTTAAATAATTTAGAATAAATAATTAATAATTTAACCCATAAAATACCAGCTTAGTAAACCATTACACCACATCCACTCAGCAATAGCTGAGTGATGCATCCCACTAATAAAGCATGCGACAACAAATTTATTATAAAACTTGGGGAGGGCGGGTGGGCGCAGCTCAGGTCCTCTTCAAACTGGCACCTTAGCGCAGCCAGATGCCGCATTTTAAACAGTCCAGCTTCCCGCCACCAGGAGCAACAGAGAATCAAATCCAGGATTTCTCCCCCAGCAACCGTGACAACCAATCAGAATGGACCAACTCTTCAGTCAAGCTCTGTTTCAAACCAGCTGGAACCGGTTTTTTCTTCACTCAGGTAAAATTCCAAACCTGAGGTAGATTTACCTGATAGTAAAAGAAGGGGGGGGGGAGAAACAGCCATAAAATACCCCAAACTGCCCTAAAATTAAATAAAGTGTATGTGCCCCCATGTGTCCCCCAAGCTAAACGCTCTGGGGGGCCTAAACATTCACCTCCCAATAAGTCACATCCATTTGTCAGGCTAGGAATAGATCATTTCTCTGAACCTATATGCACCAAGTTGTGCCAAAGTATGCACGCCCTGTAATGTTACTTCCTCTGTAGACCCGGGTGAGGAAAATACATTGGTACCTAAAATGTCATCAAAAATGCCCGCACCCATATCACATAAAAAAGGAGGTCTATGGGATAAAAACACCAGGCAATGATGGAAAAAAGCCAGTGCCAGAGCATACTGCAATTTAAAAGAAACATCATTGACCACCCCCAAAAAAACGCACCTCAAGAGTGAAAAAAATACAAAAAATGCTTGTGTGAGCTGCATTTAATATTTCACATAGACTTCCATGCAACATCTGGAGCTGGAGGTTTGTTTTTTTTTTTTTTGTTTTTTTTTTGCTTTTAACTAAAAATGCTATAAAAAAATGCAAAACCCCTCAAAAACATCAAAGAAAACCTATGTGTGACACCAACCTTATACGTGTGCCCCATAATGTCCGTGTGTGTTAGACACGTCCATTTCTTGGCTTGAGATGCACCTTGGACCTCTATGTAAGATACTGTCAATATCTCCAAGTTGCCTTCAGAGACTAGAAGTGTTAGAGAGGGATGGGAGAAGCCTTGGCATTTTTCCGCCTGAATCTGCTTCCAGGAAATAAAAAATCTTTCCATTAGTCTTCATTGTGGTAAACGGTGGTTGGAGGACGGGCTGTGCACCGCGTCATGTAACCACAGCTTCTCACATCTACTCATCATGTAAACAGTGACTGCATTCAGTAGAAGGATCAGTAAGTCCCCCTTGTCCTAGTGATTGTTTTATTTGGACCTGGATCTAGGAAGGATCTGCCATATGGACTAAAGCAAAAGCAGAAAGGAACGCTGGAGCTTTAGTTTCCTCTCGTGTCGTAGGGGAAGCTGGAACTGGAATATAGTGAATCACGTCCGGAGAGTATATTCAGGCTCTCCACTCTTACTTTCAGTAGGGTTGATACTAGTATTATACCAAGTTCACAGGAGCTATTTTTCTTGAGTGCAATCTTACTGGACTGACCAGATGTGAAGTGTAAAGGTCCCTTTACACGGGACGATGTACCAGCAGATTATCGGGAGGGAAGTGTTCCTTCCCGAATATCTGCTGGTCGATATCGGAGTAGACCGGTACATTTACATTCAATGATCTTTCCTCCAGAGTATTAGGAGGAGCAATCGCTAATGCCATCTCTCTTCCCCATACAGACTCGTTTCCCGGCAGTAGATCGTGTTTACATATCACGATCTGCTGTCGGGAAACGAGGAATTTTGTGTCCACACAAATCATCCAATTACCCGATGAACCAGTGTTCCGCTCGTTCATCTGGTAATCGTCAGTACATTTACAGTACACCGCCAGATCATCGCTAACAAATGTTCATAATAACAAGCGTTCGTGTAAAGGGCCCTGTAGTCACTCATTTATCTTATTGAAATTGGAGCGATCTCTATGTGGTGCTCTCCTTCTTTGACCTCTAGAGTTGGTTTTATCTGTGATGTGACTCATGTGGTTCTTGAGGAACGATTTTCTAGAACAGTTATCTATATAGAACATATATGAGATATAGAAAGTGTAAAAATGATAAGGCTGGATGGAAATACATTACAGTCTAAAGGATTTGAAGCATTCAGCTTGGTGGATGTGTCGTGATGTTTTACTGTAACCCAACCAAGCTTGGCCTTTGGCCTAATTCATACATCCAGGTTTTGGTCGGAGTTTGATCAGACCTTTTTCACACAACGGTTCTCCATAGACAGCACACATATCCTTTGATTTTAATGTCTTTATTCACACATTCTTCTTTTTCCACTGACCGAGGGTCAAGGGAAAGACAACAGAAGCATGTGCTGCTTTGGTCCTTGATGCAGATGAAAGACGCCTGTTGAAGACCACTGACAGACGCGTGGACATCCACACAGACCTTTATCGATTTACTCTCTAACACACTCTGCAGAAATCTTCCCTTTGCATTCATTTACGCACACAAAGGGTGTGACCATACGGTATGATTGTGATGTGGTCATGAAGTGGTTAGGAACTGCAGCATCTCCCATACCAATAGAAGTCAATGGGGAAATAGGTTTCTGAGATAGAGCTGGCACAAGTTGTGATGACTGCATCTGATTTACGTGCTGTTGACCGCACTTAAATCTGTCCAGCCGCTTGCGCTGCTGGCCACATTGGCTATACAGTTGATAGCAGTATAGGTAAGTGGTCCATACCTTTAACATAGATATCACTATGTAAAGTTCATCAGAAAACGAGAGAACCAGCAAAATTCACAACAATGTACTGGCCAGAACTTTCTTTTAACTTTCTTCTACAAAAAGAATGATGACTAAATCTTTTTTTGTTGGTATTGACACGGCTGTTGTTATCGTGGCTGGCAATGTTACAGTGACAATGTGGCGGCATAGTGAGAAGATATGGGTGTGTTGGCCGTATTAATCACCCAGGCAGGATAATCATGCAACTGTCTTTATTCTTTTTTCAGCACATGCAGATAGATGCCATGGACACTCGGACTGCAGCCCTCTGAGACACAGTCCACGATATCCCGAACTGGAACATTTAGTCCCACTGCCCCGTACCAGGCTGTACCCACTGTCTCCCAACCTTTTAGGTTCTCCCACAGCTTTAGTATCACACACCGGTATTTTGCAGTCACAGCCGATGCTTATTCAGACGCCACGACCTAAGAGCATGGATCCAACTCCAACCAGCAACAACCCATCATCCCTTAGTCAGTGTCTTAAGTACCCCAATGCCACCCCCGGGTTCGAGCTCGTCCTCCTGGGAACACCTCCCCCAATGCTAACTGTGAATTGTTAGAGGCCAATCCCCTTACCTGAGACTACACGTGAGACCCCCTATGGGGACTGCACCACTGAGTCTACCTGTCACCATCCACATAATGGAAGTAGTGTCTGGGGCCATAGTGGCTCAATTGAGGCTCTCGAGACGCTAATGAGGCTAATGGAATGATTGCTTTACTCTAATTACCAATATCATCCCTGGCCTTAGGTGGACGTAGATCCAACCAGCACGTCTCACCTCATGGTTCCAGGGTCTGGATGAGCATGGAGTGTGTATGTGTGGGCTGTGTCTCCCAAAGTGTCCCTTCCAAATTCTCCAGTGAAGCCACAGGGTGAGGAGGTTGAGGGAGTCCAGACGAGAATCCCGCTTTTCATCTGTTCACAGTGCGCTAACCACAGTCCATTGAAATACCAGAAAAGAATACACAGGAACCAACTGGGGAACTAAAATGGGATGTGGAGCTCCCTCTCCCACCATTAAACATATAAACCATTTCCCGCTAACATCATTTTACGAGGTTTTGCGAGACGCCATTTTAACTTACTATGCGTCCCAGCACAGCTATGTAGCTTGCGGTCACCACAGAACAGATTGGGCAGCTTGGCTTTACATGTTTTTTAACAGTTAGACCTTACTAAACACAACTGACACCTTATAAACCACAACAATAAAACTCAACATAACCAGTGTCTGTGCTGGAATAAGTTCACATTGCTTAGAGCTGTGGATTCCGCTGTAAGTCCATTGGCCCAGTATCCTTAGTCCCCAGCCAGCTCCTCACACACAGCTATAGGGACATTGGCTGGCGTCTTACTCCCTGGTGTGCTAGGACCACTCTCAGACCAGCCCGATACAATGTTTGCTTTGACTTATTTACATGGTTAACACATATAATTACACCCCACCACCTCCCCAACCTCACATTTACACAGCTGAGCGCATGGACAGAAGTAAAGCTTCCTATGGTCTGCAGGTGGAGACTGAATCTGATTTCTATTGTTCAAATGGACACACCACATTGGGTCAAGAATGTATCAACCTTCCTTCCACCATTTATTAAAGGGGTTGACCGGATTGAAGGACTGAATGTCACAGCCCCAGAGATAAGCCCCTGCTGTTTGCATGATGATGCTGATGGGACACATGGTCTCTCTGGGGCAGATTTACTCTTGAAAATGCACCAGAATTGTGGTGCAATTTGTACCAAAAAACTGGCCTTGCACGACACAACACATCGTTTCAGTTGTTTTTGCTTCATCTGACAAGTGGCATGATTTAGTGAAAAGGAGGCGTGACTTCACAGGAAGGAGGCATGGCTTAAAATGCGCAATAATGTGTTAAACCTTTGGGACTTTTTTTTGGTGAACGCTAAGTCCACAAATAAGTAGTATAAAGTTAGACTAGGCAGTGTAAAGATGCGCCAGATTTATCATCCAGAATCATCAACTGTGACAGATCTGACGCAGTTTAACCCCTTTCAGACCCCTGACGTATATATACGATTCAACCAGAAGGGAGTTAAAGGCTATGTACACCTTTGGAGGAAATTTAACTTATTTTTGGCGAAAAATCATATTTTTAATTGGTCTTTATTAAAAATATTGAGCTGTTCAGTCACAAAGGGTTAACTGTTTGTCTAGCTGGGTGACTGGTACTTTCACTTTCACTTTGTGCCAGTCATCTAGTTACCCTTATCTGTAAACTACTGAGAGGTCATAAACACTTATTTAAGCCACATTCTTATCAGTAAGGTAAGGATTGAGCTTTAATGAGTGTTTATGATGTGAAAGAGAAGAGATAAGCTGTCCGTCTGCTCCTCAGATGACGGAATTGGGAAAAAATCCACAGGCAGCTAGTACAGCTTCTCAGCTCTGTACACAAAAAAGTATTCCATATTTTTAATAAAGACCGATTGAAAAAGTGATTTTTAGGTCAAAATAAGTATGATGCAATAAAAAAATGCCCCCAAAGGTCTATATAGCCTTTAAGGACCCACGCCGTACAACAGGAGCTGTACCCCCTCAATCACTGCAGTGGCTTGGCCGTTACTGACAGCCATGCCCCTGCTGTAACTGCTGGCATCGTTGAAAACTAAAATGCTGGCAATTTAACGCCTTAGATGCTGCAGTCAATGCTGACCACTGCATTTAAGAGGTTTACAGAGGGAGGGGGCTCTGTAACACCATGGTCTCCCCTCTATTCGATCACAGGGTAATGATGGTTGCTATTGTGTATTATGTAAGCCCTTCAAAGTCACTTCTGAACTGAATTGGTCCTTTAAAAAGTCAGGGAGGTCTATGGAAGCGTAGTCAGCATAAAACGGCCGTCACCTCTGGCATCTTTCTCTTCAATGCCTATGTATTTTGTGGATCTATGAATAAAGAAAGGGTTTTATGGTGAGTGCCACATTGTTTCATCTTTTGATGGTGATTGCTTCTACAATCGTAAGCCTTCTAAGGTCCTAAAAAATCAAATGACATTTACAAAATGATGCCAACATAAAGTAGACATATGGTGAATATTAATAACTATTTTTGAGGTATCGCTGTCTTGAAAGCTGCAAAATTCAAATTTATAAAACAAATTTTTTTCACATTTTTTAAAGGTGAGACATATCAACCCAAATTTTTGTGTGAATTACTATTTGTCACAAAAATCATTCTTAGAATCGCTTGGATAACTTAACCACTTCCCGTCCGGCCGTTGACTATAAACGTCCGGGAAGTGGTTATCTATCTCTGAATGGACGTTTCTAAACGTCCATTCAGAGATAGCAGCTGCACGCTAATCGTGCAGCTGCACAGTGGGGTACCTGCTGTCAGTGACAGCAGGGTACCCCAAAGAGAAGGCAGGGACCGTTCCCAGGGGTCCCTGCCTTCTAGATCGTTGTATACACAGCGCTCAACGAGCGCTGTGTATACATATCAGGAAGCGCTATTGCGCTTCCTGTTCCGGCCCGGCGGTCACGTGATCGCCGGGGCAGGGAGAGTGCAGGAGCTGCTGGGTCTCTCATAGACCCGATCAGCCCTGCACTGAGGCTGTACAGCATAGTATTATGCTGTACAGCCTCTCTGGGGATGTATTTCCCCTGTAACTGGGGCCACTATGTCAGCCCCAGTTACAGGAGAAATCAAGTGTAAAAAAAAATAAAATAAAATAAGTGAAGTTAAATGTCCCCCTGAGGTCTTGTATGACCTTATGGGGGACACAAAGTGTAAAAAAAAAAATAAAAAAAAATAGAGTATTATAAATAAAAAAAAAAAAATCACATATATATAAAAAAAATAATTTCCCCCCAAATATTTCATTAAAAAAAGTTACAAATAAAAATAAATAAATAAGATAGACATATTTGGTATCACCGCGTCCGAAACGACCAGCTCTATAAAAATATCACATGATCTACCCCATAAAGTGAACTGCGTAAAAATAATCTAATAAAAATTAAGCCAAAACAGCTTTTTTTGTCGCATCACCTACCAAAAAACATAATATTAAACAATCAAAAAGTCATATGCATCCCAAAATGGTAGCAATAAAAACGTCACCTCATCCCGCAAAAAATGAGCCCCACACAAGATTATAGCCCGAAAAATGAAAAAAAAAAAGGCTCTTAAATAATTGCAACACAAAAACATGATTTTTCTTCTAAAAATGCTCTTATTGTGTAAAACGTAAAAAAATAAATAAAAAATAGACATATTTGGTATCGTTGCATCCATAACAACTGGCTCTACAAAAATATCACATGATCTACCCCATCAAGTGAACGGTGTAAAAAAAAATATAGAAAAATGCCCCTAAACTGCTTTTTTTTTTTTAGTTAACCTCCCAAAAATTAGATTAAAAAGTGATCAGAAAGCCGGATGTACCCCAAAATGGTGCCAATAAAAAGCACAGCTTGTCCTGCAAAAAATAAGACCTCACGCAGCTCAGTTCACAAAAAAATTAAAAAGTTATCACTATTACAAACCATGACAAAAAATTCCATGTTAGAAAATGCAGATGCTGCTCCTCCCCCTTCTGAGCCCTGGCGTATCCCCAAATAACAGTTTACGACCACATGTGGGGTGTTTCTGCAAACTGGAGAATCGGGGTAATAAATATTGAGTTTTGTTTTGTTGTTAACCCTTGATGTGTTACAGGAAAAAATTATTAAAATGGAAAATCTGCAAAAAAAGTGAAATTTTGAAATTTCACATCTATTTTGCTTTAATTCCTGTAGAATACTTAAAGGGTTAACAACATTTCTAAAATCAGTTTTGAATAGTTTGAGGGGTGTAGTTTCTAAAATGGGGTCATTTATGGGTGTTTTTTATTATGTAAGCCCACAAACTGACTTCAGAACTGAACTGGTCCTTAAAAAAGTTGATTTTTCAAATTTGCAAAAATTGCGTCTAAAATTCTAAACCTTCTACTGTCCTAAAAAAATAAAATGACACTACCAAAATGATGCCAACATAAAGTTGACATATGGGGAATGTAAATTAAAAAGTATTTTATGGGGCATCACTATCTGTCTTAAAAGCAGAGAGATTGAAATTTAGAAAACAGTGAATTTTTTCAAATTTTCGGTAACTTTTGGATTTTTTTATAAATAAAATTAAAACTTATCGACTCAAGTTTACCATTAACTTGAAGTACAATGTGTCACGAGAAAACAATCTCAGAATCGCTTGGATAAGTAAAAGCATTCCAAAGTTATTACCACATGAAGTGACACATGTCAGATTTGCAAAATTAGGCCTGGTCAGGAAGGGGGGAAATGGCCCAGAGCTGAAGTGGTTAAAGGATTCCAAAGGTATTACCACATAAAGTGACACGTGTCTGATTTGCAAAATTAGGCTGGGTCCTGAAGGTGAAAACTGTTTGGGTTCAGAAGGGGTTTAGGCTGTCTAGTCTAAGGGGAGAATTTATCACGGCTACACTCCAGAATTCTGTCTTCAAATCTGCCCATCAAAAGCCAAATAGCATTCTTTCCCTTCTGAGTCCTGCTGTGTGCCCATACAGTAGTTTATGACCACATACGGGCTGTTGCCCTATTTAGAAGAAAATGCGTAACAAATTTTAAGGTGCATTTTCTCATGTTACCCCTTGTGAAAATGAAAAAAATATAGCATATAGAGCTCATATAGCATATAGAGCTTTTGTGAATTTTTGGACTTATTTGCATTCACCTCATTCACTTTGGTTTGGAAAAGTGAGTGGGGCCAGAACAATCAACTGTAAATTATAAAGATGCAGCCAGGTGCAGGTCAGAAACACAGAACAGGTGCAGATCTTTCTATTATACCTTATTTCTTTGTAGGCTTTACTACTGGTTTTGGTTCAAAATAACTGACCAAATAACTGAAGTGTGAACTTGGACTTAGTCATTCCCATTGACTTGTAGTGAGCATTCATAGATTTCAGTTTGGGTGAACGAGGATGCGCCTGATTTATGATGAAGCCTGCACCTCTTCATAAATTAAGCACATCCTTCAGGAAAAAGAGATAATGGCTAGAGATGCACCTGTCAGAGCAGCTTTCTGACCAATACACTGTGAGGCAGAAAGCAAAAATCTGTAGGTGCACCAGAACTGAAAGCTGTAGAGCAAAAGCTGTTGAGAAAAATTTTTTTAGTCCAAAATAAGTAAAAATAAAAATGCCCCCAAAAGTGTCCATAGCCTTTATATTTTTTTTCTCTAGTTGGTGATTTACTTTTCAGTGACATTTTACCAATTAGCGCACATATATTGTAGCTTTTGGTTGAAAACAGTCCAGCTGGCAAGTCTTCCATGAAGCATGCTTCACAGATGATGTTTTGTTGGAGTAAAGCAGTGACTAAGCCACCTTTATAACCCAGCTGTGAAGGTCCTAATGGGAATTAATTATCACCTCTGCCTAAAGGAAAATGTATTATAACGTGGGGTATATTCAGGGGTGCACCACCAATGAGGCCAGGTGAGGCGATCACCTCAGGATGCACCAGGAAGGGGCAAGAGGGGGGCAGCCGAAGGGCCATGGGCTGAAGTGAAGGGGTTAGGTTAAGAAATTGGCATTAGAGGGAGGGGCGCCGTTTCAGTTTTTGCATTAGGCAGCAGAAAGGCTAGGTGCACCCTTGGGTATATTAATAGACGTCCAGAAAACATCCAGGCCCCGCAGGTACAGAGGGTGCTGACTTGACTCTTTGAAGATAGACAGAAATGGACATAGTGTACGGAGATCTCAGTTTTCATTTATGAATCACAGAAGGAAAGTAAAGAAACCCTATCCAGGTGCCCGAGCCTAATGCAGAAAGCAGCTGATGAATGGAAGGATGTGGCGGTGTAGCGATCAGATGATGTGTTAGAAGTAACTTGGTCTTCAGAATCCCCGCAAACATCAGCCACACCGTCTTTAGCAGACTTGAAGGCTTAATGACTTCAGACACCGTACTGAAAATGCAGTTTACCACTCCTTGTGAATTTATTGCAACGCCATGTACTTGGAAAAAACCATCATGCCAAATAATTCAGGGAAACTTCTGCGGCCAAGGTTAATTCAAGTTAAAGTGTCCAAGAAGCAGAGAACTCCCGTTTTAATAGGACCATTAAAATAGACAAATGTTGATATCTTTATATGGCCTGTAATCTGAGAAGTTTTTCCGTAAAGTCGTTCCAAGACAAAACGTTTATACAAGTAATCAGTCTGGAAAGCCTTCCAATAAATATTTTCAAGTGCAGACTTAGTTATCTGTAAAATAGAAGAAGACTTTTCTGTTTGTATTACATCGGGGCAAGTATGTTTGCTCAGTGCTCCTCATAGCGCCTTCAGTATATGGACGTCTGGTAGAATCTTCTAGAGATAATGGCTTCAGCAGCTGGAAGTACAGAGAGTTCTGCTTGAGAAAATTGTACAGTAGTTCTTCTCCTTCTTCTTCTGTTGCCCTCGCTTCTAAGGCAAGATTCACACGTTGCAATTTTTCTCCCAGATGTGCAAAATTAGTTAGTAGGAGGTCATGAAAGCCTACTGGCATATTTAAAGGGTTGGCCCATAATAGACAGGTGGGACCTGCACCTATGAGACAATGGGGGTATATCCTAGATACAGTTCTGAACCCGGACAACTCCTTTGAATGTTAAAAGGCATCTGTAAGCAGATTTCTACCTATAATGCTTGCTGACTTATTACATGTGCACTTGGCAGCTGAAGACATCTGTGTTGGTCCCATGTTCATATGTGTCCGCATTGCTGAGAAAAATGGTGGAAATGAGCCTCTAGGAGCAACGAGGGGTGGGAGGGACGAAGGTTGCCATTACACCTAGAGGCTCAGCTCTCTTGCAACATTTTTCTCAGCAATGCAGGCACATATGAACATGGAACCAACACAGATGTCTTCAGCTGCCAAGTGCACATGTAACATGTCAGACAGTATCATAGGTACAAAACTGCTGACAGATGCTCTTTAAGAAAGACTGTCTTCTGCATGTAGTTATTTGCCTCCACACATTACTGTATTCTATACCATATCAGTCATCTTATTAGAAATGAGGAAAGTAGGAGAAATCAAGATTTATAAGGATCTATCCTTCTCCCAATAAGGAATCCTCTAATCATTTTCAGAAATTTCACACCCAAAACCTTCATGTCTCTTGTGTAGATCTGAATGTGCTACATATAATGTTCATTTAATGCTCAATTTTCTGTTCTGGTAGAACGGACAGCATCTGGACCGAGCACAAACCAATTGAGTAATGTGTAAATTCACATCACTTGTTTCATGGACCATCTGTCCGTTCAGAGGAAATCGTAGTATGACCCATTTTTTATCAGCTTTACATGCCAAACTGGCCCATTCAAGTAATGGATCCATGAGAAAATGGTAGTGGACACCATCCATGTGCAGTCCATCTTTCACTCATGATAGCCTTTACACAGTAGGTATGACATTGTGGTGTTTGTAAGTTATTTAATCGCTTTTACTTTGTGTCTGTTTTAGACATGGGTCTTCCAGGTGTGTGCATCATCCTTCCACTGCTCTTTCTGGCTGCGGGGGCAATCCAAAAACGACAATCAAGTAGACAAACTGAAGCAGAAATCCAAGCTGACGTATTAAGTAAGTCATTGCATTGTTATGTTATCACTTACCACATTCGCTTGATGACCTCTCCTCAGGATAGAGCGAAGAAGGTCCTTCTTCGCTATATACTAGTGGGACGCTTTCCCTGGACGCGTGTCTGAACCATGTGCAAACCACAGTGCAAACCCATCTTCTTTGACTCTCCTCAGGATAGGTCATCAGTATCTGATCGGTGGGGGTCTGATTCTTGGCACCCAAACCGATCAGCTGTTTTTGGCAGTGCAGGAAGCTATACAGTGTACGTACTGGAAAGCAGAAGACCCTTTGTCGGCGTACTGCAGCGCAGACCCATCTACTTGAATGAGATTTGAGCTGCAGTACCCATGAACGGCCACTACACGTTGTATGGCGCTGCGCTATGTATACAGTATCGTTTTCAGCGCCACAGCTGCGAGAAAGAGCTGATCCATGGGGGTGCTGAGTGTCAGACCCCTACCATTCTGAATCAAGACCTATTCTGAGGATAGACCATCAATATCTGTAGCTGGAACAAACCCCTTCAATTAAATTAATAAATATTTTTCCACCATAATTTTTCCTTAACTAGGGATCAGCAACCCTTCAAATGCAGGCTTTCTATGTAATCCCCTGATTAAATGATTAAATAATAACTAAGAAATCCTTTCTGTATGCAGAACTGTGACTCATTCGTTCCAAATTGACAATTTCCCTAGATTTCAAGGAACCTTTGTCCCCTTGCCAAAATACACCATGGAGGGGGGAGTACATCCTATTGACTTTGGAGGTGTCTCTCAGTCCTGGAAAGAGTCTATGAATAAATACTGTACTGCAGAAACAGACAGTATAATGCAAATAATATTCTTTTTCAATAATAACATAGGTTTATTTGAATATTGTTATATACCAACCGAGAAATACAATGAGGGAATTTCATTATTTCCCCTATGCCTGTTTCAAAGCCATTGTCACTTTTCTAGTCGCAATTGGCATTTTACGCCACTCTCCCCAATTTTACAAGAAGGGGAATGGCGAAGATGCATTGTGGGTGGGGCCATAAGCCCCGGCTCATTCATCATTATTTATGCCAGAAGCTGGCGTAAATCTATGGCAGGTCTAAGCTGCCAGAGGACCCATGTAATTTATGACCAGGTCTGCACTTCAATTACATGGCTCCTCTGGCACAGCAAGCCCCATCAACGCCGTTGTAGCAGATGCCGGTCTGGATGAATCAGGGCCATGGTGTTTGTATAGTTTCTTCACTGCAAATATTGATATATTACATAGTTGAAAAGCATTCATAAAAATTACCCAAAATGTCACACACAACTGTAAAGGGATGTTCCCATCTGGACATTTATGACATATTGATAGGATAAGCCATAAATGTCCGATAGGTGCAGTTTCCGCCTCTGAAACCATTCCGAAAATTGTTCCCGCTGTGAATGGAAAGCATGCCATGAATGCCTGGTGTCCTTCTGCAAATAGCCAAGAGTGTTTGGCTGTTTTTGGAAGTTTCTTAGCAGTGAATAGAGAGCAGGCTGCACATGTGCAGTCACCCCTCCATTCACCACTATGACATAGCTGCCAACTGCCCCATATTTGCCGGGACTGTCCCTGATTTTCAGAGACAGTCCTGGCAAATTTGCACTGTCCTGGGTCAAAAATTGGTGGGGCAAATGCAAACCCTGTCCACAAATGGTTGTTTCTAGCCAGGTCTGGGGTGGTCCCAAGGGTGGGGCTTATATGCCCCGATTTTACCAACTTCAGGACTTCCAAAAATAGCTGAGCCAGCCCATTGAATGGAGGGGTCACCTTCCATGCACAGCCTGCTCTCCAATCACAGTAGGGCCCTATTCTTGAAATAGGAGTGGGTTCCTGTTGATATGCCTTAAATATTCAGATAGAAACTGCTTATGGAATATTCACACCAGCGCTGGTCATTTCTGTTCTTCTGCTTCATCAGACGAGCAGTAGAAGAATGAAAATTATGGAAGTGACGAATTTGGCACAAACTAAACAGAATGGAACTGAACAGACCCCACTGACTGTCTGTTTGGTTTCCATTTGAGTTTTATTAGTTGAAAAATATTCCTGCATGGACATATGTCTGCACAGTCTTTTATGGAGGCCCCGAAGGGAGGAAAGGAAACGCGTGGAATTAATGTTTTACCTGTATCACAACCTTATTGTCTTTATTTTCATCCACAGACATTCAAGGGGTTGTGCAGTGCAAAGATATTGATGGCTTATCCTCAAAATAGGTCATCAATATCAGATCTGCGGGGGTCCAACTCCCGGCACCCCAACGATCAGCTGTTTGAAGAGTACTATTGCTTGTGTGAGCCGCGCAATAATTACACTGCGGAGACAGCACACAGGTAATTTTGAAGTGGAAGCAGGGCTTGCACAAGTGCTGCTACTCCAAACAGAAGGTTTGTAAGGGTGCAAGGAGTAGGACCGCCACCGATCTGATATTGATAACCTATTCTGAGGATAGGTCATCAATATCTTTGCACTGCACAACATCTAGAGATACATCTGGAGATACATCTAGACATCTTTATTTATTTATTTTAATTTTATTTATTTTGGGCTTAAAATCATTTTTTAAACTGGTTTTTATTAAAAATGTAAAAGTTAACTTCTACCTAGCTGTGAGAATCGTACTTTCACTTTGTGCCCGTCATCTAATAACCCTTATCTCTAAATTACTAACAGCTCATAAACACTTATTTAAGCCATATTTTTATCAGTCAGATAAGTATTGAGCTATAATGAGTATTTCGGAGGTCAGAAACAAGGAGCCGTCAGCTGTGCTGCCTGGTGGAACACAACGCATGCTACTACAGAATTTAAAGGCTGTAAAGAGAAAGGGGCTCAACATTTTTAATAAAGACCACTTAAAAATATATATATTTTAGGTCAAAATGAGTACAATGAAATAATTAAAACTGTTGCCCCTAAAGGTGTACATAGGCTTTAACTATTGGGCTACATCTGTAGTCCAAACCAGTAAATGGACGTGGAAACAATTTTGTGCCTGCAGCTGGTACTCAACAGTCTTAAAGGGGTCATCCAAGACTATAAAAATGGGGGACCTTTTTATAGTCTTGGATAACCCCTTTAAAGGTTTTCCCAGTTCAGGTATATCAATGTCCTACATGGGGATCCCTGCTTCAGAGTTCTGGAGGACTCAGCATGGCCTTATGTTAAACTGTACTTAAACTTTTAAGAAAAAAAAATTAATTTTTTATTCTAATACTTAAAGAGTCCCTGAAGTACTATTCACTACAGCGTATACACAATCTGTACAACACAGCTATGTATGCGGTGTATGGATTCTGAACTGTACAGTGTGCACTGCAGTGACCGCTGTCCGTGCAGAAGCACACCTTGCTGCTCCTGCCATTACATTAGTGTACCATACCCTGCTCCAGCGTTCTATGCAGAGGCTTCAGTGGAGCGCAGCGAGGACAGGCAGGAGCTCTGCACAGCGCATCGCGGTTTCCCAGTATGCATGCGTCAAACATTCCTGGGTGCTCATTCTGAATATCATATTTATCAATGCATTTACACCACACAGCTGGAATTGGTATTAATACAGTGACAAACCTCCTCCAAACAGTGCTGTGTTTGTGGCTTCCCTAACAGTGAATTACAAAACTGTCTGGCTGAAGCCACCACTAGGGGGAGCTCAGTTCATAGGAATCGATACAATTACTATTAACTGCAATGGATGCTGTCAAAATTTCTTTGCACTGAGCTTCTCCAAGTGGTAAATACAGGACAGAAGAAAGGAGTTCAGCACAGCACCCCACAGCATGGAACGTACTGGTGCAGAAGTCAGACCCCCACTGATTTGATATTTATGACATATTCTAGAGTCTAGGACATCAGTATTAAACCCCTTTAATGCCCTAAGCTCCCCCTTAGTGGTGATTGGCAGCCATCGTGTTATATTGTTAATCATCACCATAGAACATTTAACCTATTTAAATGGCATTCCAGTGCGGACATTCACATTAACCAAGCCAGAACATGAGAAAATGCAGAGATCTTATATTAGCTTTGTCAAGTCATTATGGCTTCATTAAACTTCTCTCTTCAGTATGATATCCTCTGAGGAAAGAAAGATAACGTCCACATGTCACATTCATGAGTGATTACGTTTTAGCTTGAAATAATTATCCTGCGGAAGTGTCTTTCCTGGATCAAGGCCTTTCCTCTCTTCGTATTGAGGGGTGACCACGTTCCAGCAGTTCAATGAGAAAGGAAACACAGTGGACACGTTGTGATAAGCAAACCCTGTATAATTCCGAAAGCCTTTGTTTGCCGTGCCCCATGCATCACTGAAGCCAAAATACAGAGCCAGGGTCCTTTACTGGATCACGCAGCGTGCTAATTGCATCTGCCATGTACCATCCAAGTAAGACGTGTTAAAAGACGTGCCAGAAAAATATGCACATTGTATTCTCAGAGGGCTCAAGGGATGGATGGTGCACTAGACCGACCATTAACTGCAGAGTTCCAAACCTCCTCTGGTGTTAACATCAACACAAGAACTGTGCTGTTCTGAGAGCTTCATGCCAAGTAGCTGCATGAAAGCTATACTTCACCAAGCACAATGCCAAGCGTTGGATGGAGAGGTGTAAAGCACGCCACCTTTGGACTCACGATCAGTGGCAACAGCATCTGTGGAGTAATGAATTACACTTCTCTATCCGGCAGTCTGATGAATGAATTCCAGGAGAACATTACATTCCTGACTGCATTGTGCCAACTATGTGGTTGCTTTCATGGATTGGTTGGCCTTGGCCCTTTAGTTCCAGTATAGGGAAATCTTAAAGGCGATGTATACCTTTGGAGTCAATTTTTTATGATTGCATTTAACTTATTTTTGGCTAAAAATCATATTTTCAATTGGCTTTTATTAAAAATATTGAGCTGTTCTGTCACAAAGGGTTATCTGTTTTTCTAGCTGTGTGACTGGTACTTTCACTTTGTGCCAGTCATCTAATAACCCTTATTTCTAAACTACTAAGAGATAAGGGTTGTTGGCTGCTGTGCATGGGAGATGCCTCACCCCATCCAGTCCCAGACACAGGGGCGGATTGGGAACTTAAAGGGAACCTGTCATCTCCGAAACACCCCCTGAACTAAAGTAAGGGGGGAGAGTGTAAGTGACGTCGAGTCCGGTTATGTAATTTTTATCTTCATACTCGCTTCCATTCTGACGCTGTGCTCCCACAAACCAGCAGTAAAATGCACTCAGTGGACTCCAGTGCTCATTCACATAATGGAGAGGACTCAAAGACGAGTCCTCTCAATGTATTTTACTGCTGGTTTGTGGGAGCACAGCGTCAGAATGGAAGTGAGTATGAAGATAAAACTTACATATTCAGATTCAGCATCACTTACATTATACAACGCTTACTCTAGTTCAGGGGGTGTTTTGGAGATGACGGGTTCCCTTTAAAGTGGCCATGGAAAAAATTCTAAAAGTGGCCCAGTTTTGTAGTCTGGTCCAAATTGATGGAAGGCAGGGTCAGCAATACCATATTGCGGCACATTATATCACCCCAAAACAAAGCCAAATACCACAGACCATCACAAAATACTGCCAGCAGCACAAAGTACATCCCCAAAAACTTCCACTGGCTGGCTGTGAGGAGGGCCCAGGCGGTCCCCTGGGCATCAGCCCATTGGGCAATTTCCCTGTAAGATCTATGACCAATTCGCCTCTGCCCAGACATTCAAAATGCAGGGGAAATCTGTCAATCAAACTGGCCAGGGATGCTTCTGGATATCCTGAAGATCACATGTAGTGTGGTCAGTCTGTGAGCAGGTGTTATCTTATTGGAACACTCCATCTCTTAAAGGGAACCTGTCATCTCCGAAACACCCCCTGAATTAGAGTAAGCGTTATATAGTGTAAGTGATGCTGAATCCGAATATGTAAGTTTTATTTTCACACTCACTTCCATTCCGACGCTGTGCTCCCACAAACCAGCAGTAAAATGCACTCACTGGACTCTTCTTTGAGTCCTCTCCATTATGTGAGTGAGCACCAGAGTCCTCTCAGTGCATTTTACTGCAGGTTTGTGGGAGCTCAGCGTCAGAATGGAAGTGAGTATGAAAATAAAACTTACATATTCGGATTCAGCATCACTTACACTATACACCGCTTACTCTAGTTCAGGGGGTGTTTTGGAGATGACAGGTTCCCTTTAACTGAGTCAAAAAAGGCAGTAGGACTGGTTCCACGATGTTCTGGACATACTAAAGTCTGGCCAATGTTCCCTGCACGAATACTGGACAGGAACTGCCATGGTAGCTAATGGCACCCTACACCATGACACCAGATGGTCCTGTGTGTCTCCACATTATGCAAGATAGCGCTTTCCAGCACTCCTGGGGCTTTGGGCTCTGATACCGCCATCATTAGTACCAAGGCAGAACCTGACTTCATCACTGAAAAACAGTGACAAACTCCCAGTCAATAACTATACGTGATTTCAGCCGTTCATACATGTACAGCAATGGACTGCAACCTGTGGCTTGTTGGGAAACTACAACTCCCAAGGTGACCTGACAGCCTAAACACACATGCACTGCATCGGTTGCCTGGCTTTTGTGCCGTGCTTGTGTTATATCCCTGCCTGCCATGTTCCCACAAGAAGATATCATTTTACTTTACCCCAGAGACTCCACTCCATGGAAGATGCAAAATCTCTCGCCGTCTCTTAACAGATAACTTCCATAATGCTTTATAATTGGCCATAATCTCTTGTATGCGGCAAAATCATTTCTTTTATCATTTTTAATGGGCCCCAAGAATAAAGCGTTTATTTATGCCGTTTGTGATAATTGCTACAGCTGCCTCCTATGCAAATTAGGACATTCAGACCGCAAATAAAATCATCATCTATATAATGTTCTAATAAGCAGGAGAATTATACAGCATTTACCTACAAAATGGAAAAAATACCAGAAATTATTACTGGGAAAGATGGGTGACAACCAGTTAAAGGGGTTGTAATGAATTAAAAAACAGAACAGCGCCACCCTCGTCCACGAGTTGTGTCTGGTATTGAGATTAGCTCCATGGACGTGAACCGCGGTACCACATACAACCTGATGACAGGTATGGTGTTTTTTAAGACAGTAGCCATGTTTTTCTCACTACTAAATCTTCTGCTATATCCATTACAGCTGCTCTAGTTCTCACCTCTGGTATGTGTATACAGGCTGCAACCATGATGTCAGTGGTGTACCTAAAATAGAGGAAGAACATGTGACTGGTATGGAGCCCAGGGGTCCCAACACTGATTTTTTTATCCTGTTCCCAACACAGATTCATGGTATTTTCCTGCAGCCATCACTAGGAGGAGCTCAGTATCTAGATATACTACAGCTTCCATTGAATGAAATGGTAACTGTATAAATTCCTATAACCTGAGCTCCCCCTAGTGGTGGCTGCAGTAGTATATTATTTCATGGGAAGCTGTGATTTGCAGAGAGGGGATTTCTCACTGAGGTTATGCCAGTTATTTTGTGTAAATACATTGAGAAATGTGGTGTTCAGAATGAGCACCAAATTTATAAAGCTCCTGTTCCCCTTCTTCTGAATTAATGATCTAGGCAGAGTGCAACTTTATAAAAAAACAAATTCCTCTACTTAATTAAAAATAATTCTCAGTTTATCAGAAATCTCACTATGGGAAGGGCTCACAAATTTTTGCTGTGGGGTCCTATGACATCGGTGTACGCCCCTGGGTGACATGTATGGAGTTAGGCAAGGATGGAAGTAATGGTCCTCTTCCCTCTCTATCTGTCTCAAGTTTCTTCCTTCAGAATCTATGGCGGGCAATCGTACTCTTGCAGTGGTGGCTGTAATGTCCACTGAGGGATACAGGGTTCTAGAGATATGACTGGCCAGGTCGTGTCCAGGTGTGAACAGTGTCCCTCACTGCAGTAAAGTCTTAACAGCTTTTAGTAGCTGGTTACATTACTGACTCCATTGCTCAGCCATGCAGACTCTAGGTTCACTAGTTCTTTCCTTCGTCTTACTCCTTCTCTTCTTCTGTAGGTCATGCTGAGATTGGTGATTCTTGTGGCTTTTTGGGCCTATTAAGAAGGAGCACAAGTTACAGCTTCCCCTCCCTTCCAAACTCCATTCCCTCACCTAACCTCGGCAGGATTGTTAACCCTGGCTGTGCCATCCATACCTGGTTATGCTGGGTGCAATACATACAATGACATAACATAATGAAATAAACAATTAGCAGAAACCCTGATGCTCTGGAGTACTGCGTAAAAACAAACTGGAGGTGCAGATCAGAGCTGCAGCTCTGGAAATGGTGACAACCTCTTTAAAGATTTTAAAGAGGTTCCCTCAGCTTTACAAAAGTCCTTTAAAAAGTTACCCCAGATTTGCCATTTAGAAGTCTGGAAAGCAGCATAACATCCCAGTATGGAGCAGCAGTGTTGGCCATGTTGACAGTAACCAAACTTTCCAAGAATAAAATATAGCAACTCTAAACATGAGACGTCAAGTACTATTCATGCTTGGACATGCCATCATTCTGGACGGTTGCGGTCACGTGGAAAGGACCTCCATGATCCTCAGAATGAAGGAGCTGCATTGTGTCCCTTGTATTCAGTTCTCCTTCCCTACTGGCAGCATGGAAAAACCTGGGTGGTAAAGTTACAACCATGTAATGCCCAACGAGTCTTGTATATTTTCATTAATAAAACCTTGAGTGATGCTCTCCACACCTAACAGCAGATCAGTCTTGTATCATCTATCCACAGAAATGGAGCAGCAATGCACTACTCCACCACAGCTCTATTTAAATAGGGAAGATAGGACTACAGTTCTTTTGATCGGAGGGAGTCCTAGTAGCCGGACCCCCTTCAGTTAGTCACCTATCGCCCATACTACATCATCTTCATGGTTGGTGGCCAACAAGGGCAAATTGGACATAGACCCCACAGGGGGCTGCCCGAGCCCTCCTCACACCTGCCGGTATGTAACCATCTGATGCTGAAGGACGGTAATACAATTAGCAAGGGTGGCAGTATTTTGAGCTGCACTGTGGTATTTGGTTCTGCTGATGAGGAAATTTGTGCTGCACTATGGTATTGCTGGCCCCGTCTACTTCTGTCATCCCTGCTTCTGGTACTGATAACTAAAACATTTAAAAATGCAAAACCAAACAGTTGTGAGATAGGAAGAGATCAAGAATTTTTTATATTACAAATATGTCCTTGTGTAAATTGAAAAATGGTAAAAAGTGTTCATTTTCATTGGCATACCACCTCTTCAAAGAGTCCTATTCTTATGTAAAATAATAAAAAGAAAAAATAAATCTGATATATTGGTGCATCTTCAGAGGTTCCGTGCGCCAGAAAATGAAATCTACACCATCTAGGAGCTGGTGTTGAATTAAAAGGGTTCTTCAGGAATTAAGAAAACAAAAATACTTAAATATTAATTTATGATAAATATATTCCCAAATACCTTTCATTATTTATAATGGTTGGTGTTGTCTAGTGAGCAATTATCAGGGGAAACAAAATGGCCACCATCCTGTTAGTACACACAAAACCTGTCCTAATCACATAGCAGGACAAGTTACTTCACAACACTGAGGTAAAAAGCTGCCTCATCCTCCTCTCTGCTCTGCTTGTCAGGGATTATGATCCTGAATACAGTTGATAAGATCTTCAGTTGAATCTCTGTAGGAATGGAGTTTATGAGGAGACATGAAGTACAGAGAGGACGGACAGTACAGACTGTGGGCTGTGGTAATGGAGACTGCATATAATAGCTGCTGCTCATTATCCACACCATCCTCTGTACTTCATGCCTCCTCATGAACTCCATTCTTACAGAGATTCAGCTAAAGATCTTATCATCTGTATCATAATCCCTGACAAGTAGGAGAGAAGGATGAGGCAGCTCTTTACCTCAGTGTTGTGAAGTAACTTGTCCTGCTATGTGATTAGGACAGGTTTTGTGTGTACTAATAGGACGGCGGACATTTTGTTTCTCCTAATGATTGCTCCCTAGACAAAATGAGCCATTATAACAAATGAAAGGTATTTGGGAATATATTTATAATAAAGTAATATTTAAGTATTTTCATTTTCTTAATTCCCGGAGAACCCCTTTAAGGTATAAAGTGCACAGGTTTTCTTGCACACATATTTGTAAATGTGTCCCCCCATGCCACATCACATCCACTTTTTTCTCCCTGAAATAGCGCTACTCTTATCCATGGAGTGTTTCTGGTATTGCACCACATTTCCTTGAAAGGGTTGAGGTGCAATGCGAGACACAGCCACTGGACAAGAGTGGCACTCTTTATGTTATGTTTATTATCTATAAGACCCAACCATCTGGTGACACATGTTTAAGCAAGTAATTGCGTAAAATGAATATCATGTTCCTCATCCCTGGATTACTTCCATCTTAACAATGTTTTGTTTGACTTGTTTCCCTCTTCAGGAGAAGCCTGCCGCAGCAAGCCGCTGGATCTTGTCTTCATCATTGACAGTTCCAGAAGCGTCCGTCCATATGACTTTGAGATAGTAAAAGAATTTCTCATCACTATGTTAAAATTTCTTGACATTGGCCAAGACACAACTAGGGTGGGCCTAATCCAGTATGGCAGCACAGTCAAAAATGAATTTTCTCTGAAAACATACAAAAAAAAGTCTGACATTGAACGTGCCGTCAAGAGAATGATGCATCTTGCCACAGGCACCATGACTGGACTGGCTCTTCAGTATGCCATGAACATCGCATTTTCTGAGTCTGAGGGTGCACGTCCTGCAAACATGTACGTGCCAAGGATTGCCATGATAGTGACTGACGGTAGACCTCAGGATCCTGTGGCTGAAATTGCTGCAAAAATGAGGAATTCAGGAATCTTGATATTTGCAATTGGGGTGGGTCGCGTGGACATGCAAACCTTGCTATCTATTGGAAGTGAACCTCATGATGAACATGTCTTCTTGGTGGCCAATTTTAGCCAGATTGAAACACTGACGACTGTGTTCCAGAATAAACTCTGTGGTAAGTACCTATAAATGTATGTTTTTTGTTACCAGTATTATACATGGATGCAAAAAATCAAGGGGCTTCTTGCTTACCCATAATGGAAGGGCTATGTGACCCTCAGACTGGTCCCTCCTTTTCTAGCATGCTAAAGTTGAGGTTCCACTGTAGAGAGCCATAGACAGATACATAGCACACACAGGGGTGCACCGTCAATGAGGCGAGGTGAGGCGATTGCCTCAGGCAGCACCAGGGAGGGGCAAGAGGGGAGCAGCGGCAGGGCCATGGTCAGTGAGCGCTTCCATTGTGGAAACGCTCATCTCTACATATTCAAGTGAACTGATGAAAAAGTAGGAAATTAAGAAGTCTGTTGTCATCATGGCGGTCTGATCTGAATGGAGAAGATAAAGAAAGAGAACGTCTACATCAGAGGAGAGTTCACTGTATGTAAGAGGAATGTTGCGCTGTATGTAATGTTTTCCAAGTATGTCTTTAACAGTAGGGCTGGAGGTAAGGGGTTAGGTTAAGAAATTGTATGGGGGGGCGTTTCAGTTTTCGCCTTAGGCAGCAGAAAGGCTAGGTGTACCCCTGAGCACACATAGAGGAAGGGTCCCTGCAGCAGGTGTAAACACCTACTGGTGGGGCACTGCTTTTTCTTGGTGTACCATTTGACTTGGCTCTCTCATTTGAACCTTACATCCACACCAGGTTTGCCACCTCTGTGCTCCTCAGGGAGTTCTCCTCACCACCATAGGCCACCAGGAGTGCTGATTTGAGACCTTTCTGCACACTAGGCCACCAGTGATGTTGACATTAATTCCTACCTGGTCTAGATCACCAGGGATACTTATATTAACTCCTTACTACACTGCAGAAGAAGGGATACTGACATTAATGTGGTGTATTATATTAACCAGCTTTCCAGCAAGTGTAGGTAATAGAACCAAAACAGAAAACAATCCAGCTCCACCGGAATGAAAATTAAAATCTCCTTAGTATTCTAAATATAGAAGATTTTAATTTTCATTCTGGTGGAGCTGGATTACTTTCTGTTTTGGTTATAGCAACATTACACTCTTTCTGCCCCAGATGGCTAACATTGACCCCAAAATGTCCTAGACTACTAGGGATACTGATAGTAACCTCTTATCCTGCTCTAGGCCATGATAGATGCTCCTATTAACACCTTACTGTCGTATACTGTTGACATCCACCTCAACTGTAGCCCTAGATTCTGCGGGTCAGTCAAACTTTTCCAGAATATTCTTCAGTCCCAGCAGATGTGATCTATTGAAGAATGTTTCTTCTGGGAAGACGTTATCCTGAACAGATCAGCCTAGGAACATACACAGTATGTCTGGCTCTGGAGGTCTATGATTTTCATTGGGGGTATTGTGGTTGGCACTATTATAGAGCACTGTAGGACTTAAAGGGGTTATCCCATCTTGCACCACCGCCAGGCGTGGCCCCCCCACTGCGCTCATCGAAATGAATGGGAGCGCACCGCGCATGCGCGGCCTGGCTCCCATTGATTTCTATGCTGCCGCCGAAAATAGCCAAGCGCTGGCTCGGCTATTTCCGTCGGCTCAACAGAAATGAATGGGAGCCGGGCCGCACTTGCGCGTTGCGCTCCCATTCGTTTCTATTAGCGCAGTGGGGGAAGGCGGGGGGGTGCGCCTGGCGGTGGTGCAAGAAACCCGGGGTCCTCCAGGCTCAGAGCTCCCCCGCTTCGTTCTCAATATAGGTGCGGGTCCCAGCAGTGGGACTCGCACCTATATGACAATGGGGGCATATCCTAGTGATATGCCCTCATTGTCAAAGATGGGATAACCCCTTTAACAAATTTTCTTCCTGCACATAATCCATTGTACTGCTGGTGTGGCCCAGATGCTTCTACTGTTTGGCTGGTGAGGCCCTGGAAGAAGAGTTTAAGAACTTTTGCACTAGACCACCAGTGATGCTTACATTAACCCCTTCACTGACTTAGCCCTCTAGGGATGCCTGTGTTAAAGGGAATCTGTTAGCTCCGAAACACCCCCCAAATTAGAATAAGTGGTGTATAATGTAAGTGGTGCTGAGTCCGGTTATGTAATTTTTATATTCATACTCACTTCCATTCTGACTCTGTGTTCCAACAAACCAGCAGTAAAATGCATTCAGAGAACTCCTCTTTGAGTCCTCTCCATTATGTGCATGAGCACAGGAATCCTCTCAGTGCATTTTTACTGTTGGTTTGTGGAAGCACACCGTCGGAATGCATGTATTATACATGATGTTCATACATTGCCATTACATTGATATGACATTGGAGGACATTTAGTCAGAGTACAATCAGATAAGTGTCGTGTAGAGCTATTTATAACACTTGAGGCTGTATTACACAGCCCAATGTGGCAGCCGATTTGCATAGTACACAATCAACCGATGTATGTTTAGTTTTAAAAATACCAATGGACGCACATGTTTAGTTTTAAAATGTTGTACTATCCAATTAGATGTCCTCCACATGTTAGTCAATGGGTAAAAACGGTAAAAGAAGGAAGGCTGAGGGGAGATTAGTAATGAATGAATTGAGGTAACATCAGCCTGGGCATTACGAGGTTCATTCATTAAAACAAGAGCTCTAATACTTGTTGCCTCGGGGCCTGATAATCTAAATAAAGCTTCATCTCTGGAAAAGAACCGAGGGTTCTCGTCCTGGATTTTTACCTAGCCGTGGTGAAAAGGTGGACTCATCATCATTGCTTCCCCAACAGACAACCTTATAATTATTTTTAACAATATCTGCGTCACTTAACCTATACACCGATACTCTAGTTTGGGGGGTATTTCGGAGCTAACAGACTACCTTTAACATTGTCAGTGCCTTACACTACCAGGTATATTAGTATAAAGCCTTTAACTACCGTAGACCCAAGGGATATTAGATAATAAAATTCTACATCCCAAGATCGTGCCCTGTTTTATTTGGCTTGTACTTTTCCAGAAGGAAAGTAGGGTAGCAACACTAATCCACAATCTTATAAATTGTACTATCTCCATCCATGAAACATTTCCAAAATCCATGCATGAGCTGAACAGCTACATAACAACCAATCCTTCCTTTGTGACCTACAGATGGGCATACTGGCACCTAAGCAATCCAGTCTTATTTCCGCTTCTTAGTTCATTACCACTTAAAGGGGTATTCCCATCACAGACGATGGGGGTATATTACTAGGATATGTCCCCATTGTCTGATAGGTTTGGGTCCCACCGCCGGGACCCACACATACACAGAGAACGGAGCGGGGAGAGAGGTGGCTGGAGGACCCCGGGTTTCCCGGAGTCCGGCCACAGACAAGCGTTCTCCCCATACAAGTGAATGGGAGTGCACCGCGCTTGCGCTGTCACCGCTCTCATTCATTTCTACGGGGCCCCATGTGCATGCGCAGTGTGCCCTCCACCACCTTTCCCTGCTCGGTTCTTGGTGTAGGTGTGGGACCTGCACCTATGAGACAATGGGGGCATATCCTAGCAATTTGCCCCCATTGTCTGTGATGGGACAACTCCTTTTACGCCGGTTACTAAGAGGCCATACGCTGGGCCGCTGCTTTTTCGCGGCAGCCCGGTCTAAGCACTGCCCTGGTTCCCCATGGAGCGGGGGCCTGGCTTTCACATGAGATTCGCTGTCCTCCTCTAATAGCCCAGACTGGCAGAAGTGACAAATCGGACTGTTTAAGCTTTACATGCCGCGGGCGCCCGCCACATGTAAAGCGCTGACAAAAGGAGCAGAATCCCTCTGTCTCCTATCGACACCCTGCAAATTCGATCACAGGGTGCCGATGCGTGTAAAGGCTGGCTGGGGTCTTATGAAGGCCCCAAGCCTGCCTTGAGTAGTGCAGCCTGATGGTCAACGTTAGTATAGCACTGTTCTTGAAATGCACTATCCCTATAGTGCATTGTATTTTAAAAGCAATCAAAATGTTGTCTGTATAGTCCGCTTGTGGGACTATTAAGTGGTTAAAAAAGTAAAAAATAAAAAAAAAACACAAAAACCAAGTAAAAAAATGCTTTTTTTTCATTGAAAATACGCTTTTCAATGAAAAAAATTGCAAAAAATCTGCCCCATATGTTTGATATTGCCGCATCCGTAACGACCTGGACTACATAAATGTCACGTAAATTATCACCTGCGGTGAACGTCGTAAAAGAAAAAAAGACATTACAGAATTGCTAATTTATTCTTAGTTGCCACCGATAAAAACGTTATAATAAGTGATCAAAAAAGCATAATTTACTCCAAAATTATACCAATGAAAACTGCAAGTCATCCAACATCAAACCCTCACACAACTCCATAAAAATAAAGTCATGGGTCTTGGGAAGAGGCAAAGCAAAAGGTTTTTTTTTCCTTGTAAATGAAGAGGTTTTAATGCACAAAAGTAGTAAAACGTAAAAAAAAAAACCTACCAGTATATTTAGTTGGTATCGCTGTAATCGTACTGACCCAGAGAATAAAGATATTATGTTATTTATACCGAAAAATGAACGCCGTAACATTTATAACGTAAACCCAGTGGCAGTATTGCTGTTTTTCCCATGGCCCTCCCAGAAACTACACAACTTGTCCCGCAAAAAAAACAAGCCCTCATACAGCTGTATAGACGGAAAAAAAAATAATGTAAAATAATGCACTGGGGGAGAAGAAATCCTCTATCTGAGTATCGTATTGGCAGTTCTGTGCTAACAAAGACCTCAGAAGAGAAGGATTTGGGGGTAGTCATCTCTGACAGCCTCAAAATGAGTAACCAATGCAGCCAGGCGGTGGGGAAAGCAAATCGTATGCTTGGCTGCATAGCTAGAGGTATAACAAGCAGAAAGAGGGAGATAATGATCCCTCTGTATAGAGCTCTAGTGAGACCACATCTGGAATACTGTGTTCAATTCTGGAGACCTCACCTACAAAGGGATATTGCTAAAATAGAACGGGTCCAAAGAAGAGCTACAAAAATGGTGGAAGGTCTAAAGCATAGAACTTATCAAGAAAGACTCCGAGTTCTTAATATGTATAGTCTGGAGGAAAGAAGAGAAAGGGGGGACATGATTGAAACCTTTAAATATGTTAAAGGACTGAATAAAGTTCAGGAGGGAAGTGTTATTAATAAGAAACAAAACACAAGAACAAGGGGGCACAATCTGAGGTTAGTTGGGGGAAAAATCAAGAACAACATTAGAAAATATTATTTCACTGAAAGAGTAGTAGAAGCTTGGAACAAACTTCCAGCAGAGGTGGTTGATAAATCCACAGTAACTGAATTTAACATGCCTGGGATAAACATGTATCTATCCTAAGATAACAATAAAGGAATAATAAAAGGACAGACTAGATGGACCAGGTGCTCTTTTTCTGCCGTCAATCTTCTATGTTTCTATGTTTCTAATACCAGTTGTAATAAATTAAATTACCAGATGATCTTTGTGCAGTGAAATATACTGTGTATACTATATACTTGTGACCCTGGTCATGGGAATTTGAAGTCCATCATGTGCCATACCATATCCCCAGCTCCTAGTGAAATGCTAGAAATTAGTGAAGCCTGCAAAAACCACAGCTTCTTCCCTAATGCTTAAAAGGGGTTGTCCGACCCCAACCCCCACCCTTAAATGAATTAACAGCTGGAATGTGTTTAAAAAAAAAATCAACTTGCCTCTTACATGCAGCTCTTTTCCAGTGTTGAAGGTCCTGTTCCCGCTACAAGTTTAACATCCCACCGGTGGTCATGTGCACCGCTACAGCCGTCACTGGCGTCCCCAAGCAGTAGCTCAATGGTCTTGTGCCAGTCGGGGTATGTCACCGCTGAGACCAATGAATGGCTGCAGTGGTGCATGTGACCACAGACAGCAGCAGGGACAGGACCTTCAGCGCTGGAACAGAGCTACTTGCAAGAGGTGAGCGGCATTTCTATTCTTTATTTTAAATACATTTCAGATGTTAATTTTGGGTTGGGGGTTGGTCAACCTCGTTAAGCAAACCATTATACATATGAAGCAGAAAGCTCTTTCATCCTCATCTATTCCACCTTTCATGAATACGGCCCAGCTCTCTCAGCTCCTAGTTAGAAACATCTGCTCAGCCATTTAAACCTTATGGCGTTGGTTGATTCTTTGGAAAAAAATGTCTCTTGGCTCAACTAACAATGCTGCGAAAGTCTCACAATGCACATTGTGCCTCTTTAATAATAATGTCTTAGCTAAGAGTCCATGACATTGATTGACCTCTATCTGAGTATGGGAGGTCTACCGAAACCACAGGGACTGTACCGTAACGAGAGACCAGCCCCTTGAAAGAGATTCATAACAGGGACCAGAAAACCACAAGAATCCCCTTTGTCTCGCTGTAGATACCGCTGTTAAATCAATAGATGAGAATTAGGCCTTAGGGATTTGTGGTTGATTTGCACAATGATTTACAGTGAACCTTCCTCGTGGCAGCAATCCAAACATTCAAGTGAAGATATGATCGTCAACTAAAATAACCAGCAAGTGCAGTTTAAAATAATACACTAGACATATCCAATTGTTTGAATACTAGTGCTAACTGAAACATGAAACCTGTTAAGTTTTGAAGGGGTTGTCCTATGAAAAATATTCTCATTTTTCAAACCAGCACCTGGACCTGAATATTTCTTTAATTGCATGTACCTAAAATATAGTATGGGCACTGAATTATTCAATGAAATGTATCTGTATACCGCCACCTGCTGTTTATGCTCTTCTTATTTCTCTGTCCACCTAACTAGCATCGCAGAGGTGGTCGCACATGCCCAGTTCCATTATTCAACTGCCAGCAGCTAGATCTTCTGTTAAAAGCTGTGACATTTAAAGGGAGATAGCTGCAGCAGAAAGCACATACCCACTAAGAAAGGGCACAAAACCTGGGAAAGGACAGGCCCCCTGAGGTACCAGCTTAATATAAATGAGTAATGAATGGAGGTATCTCTGGATCCATGTGAGGTACAGGGCTTGTTCTAGCTTTGTTAGAAAGAGGTTGTCATGTACTAAATTTTGCATTATTTTGATTTTTTGGGTTTTCCTTTAAGTCCAACACTTCTGTCTTGAGACGTTACTTCTCTTTCTTTGCTACCCTTTACTAAAGTAAGATTGTGACACATTTTGAGACCTCTTATGTACTATATGATGTCTGATTCTCATTTTTTACATGTTTAATGGGATAGCTCCTATAAAGAATTTGATAACTCGAGAAGTTTTTGATTATAGGCATTTATAAGCAGCAAAATACTGTGAAAAGTCATTTTTATTGAAAATACATTGAAAAGTCAACAGTTTAAGCTAGCCGTTGAACGTTGATGTACCTATAGGAACTAGCAATCTCACATGGGCCCTGGTGCCTGAGGAGATCCAAAGAAACCTATTATAAATGACACATGGTACTGTAGATAGAGGGGAGTCTGCTGCAGATTTTGCATTGTGACCCAGGTGCTTCAAGTTATGCCATAGACATAAGATATTTATTGGCAGATTTAGACAATTTTGTTTGTCTGCAAATCCAACCAATAATGTCTGGATTCATCTACAACTATCTTTGACCATACACATAGGATTAAAACCCGCCACCATACAGAGATCGTTCATATGCTAGAAGGTTCACAAGAGCAATCAAACCAATGGCAGGCCGGACTGAACTAGGAAATCGGGGATAGTGGCCAATCACTGACCATCACTTTTGAATCAATTAACATCCAAAATGGTGGAAATCATATATTTCATCCAACAGGGTATTATCTCTCTGTTTATTATGGCATGATGTGCATTTCTTTCTTACAGCTCCTCATCTGTGCTCCACCACCACACATGGCTGTGACCACTTCTGCATCAATACTCCAGGCTCATACCTATGTCAATGTAAGCAAGGATATGTCTTAAATCCTGACGAGAAGACCTGCAGGAGTAAGTCACATTTATTTAATATATCATAGATGGTATGAAGAACCCCAAGCAGGGTTAGTACTCGAGTGTAGACCAGGAGTTGAGACATCAACTTTCCACATGCCATATTTTCCTAAAGTCCCATTCACACTTACAGTGGAATCCTGACATGTTCCGGAGTTTACCCGGAGGAACTGTATGTCTGAATGTGCACATCCGTAATATCAGTCCCGGACTTTACCCAGACTTTTTCTCCCCAGAGCCCTAGTACTAACTCCGGTATATGTCCGAGTGAGCGCATGTGTGAAAACAGCAGTAAATGTTCCAGAAAATCCCAGTCTAAGTCCATGCCTAAGTTCCCGCCCCTTGTCTAGGCACCTGGAACATTTCCTCTGTAGTGAGAACGCACCCGACATGGAACATCTCTGGGGTGATAGCTACATGTGTGAAAGGTCAACTCTGGTAAATCTCCGGATCCTGATAATCTGGAAATATTCCAGAGTTTGGGTGTGAAAACATGTATATGTCTGGTGCAGCAGTTGTATGTACTCTATGATGGGAAGAGGCAGCAGACCTATTCATATTTAGACCCTTCCCTTAATATTCCCTGAATATTAATGAGGTGGGCGGTCCTGGGCTCCAACTGTATTGGCGTGACCGGGCTCCAACGGTGCTGGGCACATCCCCTTGGGCTCCTTATGTAAGTGATTGGCATTTCATAAAAAACGTTTTTTTATCATCAAATCATCAACTATGATCTATAATAATAACGTTTTTGAGATCCCCATGCTCAGCTGAATCCAGTAGTATGATTACCTTAAGAGGCAAAATCGTGGTAACAGAATCCCTTTAAATATGACACATGATCTCCATGTAACTACAACATGTTTTTTAGAAGTAGAAGTAGCTACACATTGGATTTTTAAAAATTGTTGTTTTTTTTTTCAAAAGTATATGAATGACACGTGCATGGAAATTTTAATAAATTTTATGTGAGAAAAATTCACATTTCCAATGGAAAAAGAAGAAATACATGAAATTAAGTGGAACAAAGACTTAAGGCTAAATTATGTGCAAGCTGTGTGATATAACTGGTTTTAAGTCACCATATATAGTCCTGGTCCTATGAAACTAAGCGAGCTGTCTTAATGTCAAAGTTATAATTCTCTCTCTTTAGCTCTTGATATGGAGACATTTCAGAAGAAGGAAAATTACTGGAGATGTCATAATTGCTCTTTCCTATCAGCATTGTGTTAATCCTACATTGCCTTACCATTGCATATTTCTGTCATGCAGCTGAGGACTTGTGTGCTACAGAGAAACACGGGTGTGAACAGATCTGCGTTAATACGCCGGGATCCTATCTGTGCCAATGCCATGAGGCGTATGAGCTGGCCAGGAATGGCAAGTCTTGCACCAGTAAGTATTATTAGCGTAAGAGTTTTTACTGACATTTTAACTTGTGAAAAAGAAGAGGCAGGACAGCACGCCTAGTCCGATTAGTAGTGGGTGCACGTCTCCGGGGGGAGTGGTGAGTTCCCCCACAAGGATCAAAAGATCAGGAACACAAAAATATCTGGCGGAGACAGCATGTCCTCAAGTGAAGCTTTATTCCAGATGCTACATTTCGGCAAAAAAGCTTTGAGAAAGGCCTCTTGGGCCGAAACGTAGTATCTGGAATAAAGCATCATTTTAACTTGTGATAGATGTAAGAAGTTGGATTAAACTTTAGGGTTTCAGAAGCAAAAACAAACAATGCAACAGCGCTCTGTAAGCACAAATAATTAAGTAAATACAATAGTGCCATACTCACTATAAAAAATATACTAATGCTACGTTATAGACGTCAGATTCTTGGCAAATGCATTTTGTACTAAATTATTTGTGCCTGTCCGCCAGCGTCAAGGCGATCTCTTTAGGATAGGAACCTAACACTAAATGCTACATCCACTGGTGCCAAACCGGCCTCCGTTAAATTCAGGGTATGCAGTTTCCACATGCATGCTGAGTCCACAGTATATTACACCTCTTGTGGTGCCACACTAGCCTCCATTATGTTAAGGGAATGCAGGTTCCATGTGCATGCTGAGTCCACTCTGTATTCCACCTCTTCTGGTGCCAAATGGTCTCCAATCAATACAGGGAGAGCAGGCTACAGCTTTATACTTGCAGTAATTAAAATCAGCCCATGGGATGGACAGGTTATTCAGGAGTGCACGACCAATGGAGACAGTCACATCTCCAATGCAGACTACAAACAAAAGAAAATATAGGGGGTTAGGCAGCACATACCAGTGCGCAGGTGCACGTCACCATGGCTGGAAGCACAAAAGCAAAAAACAAACACAATGCAACAGCACTCTAAACACAAATAACAAAATATGTACAATAGTGCCATACTCACTATAGAAAATATAAAATGCTAATGCTACATTATAAATGTGAGATCGCCTTGACACTGGCGGACAGGCACAACATTTTTTGTACAAGAATTTGCCAAGAATCTCACATTATTACGTAGCATTAGCATTTTATAGTGAGTATGGCACTATTGGGTGCTGTTGCATTGTGTTTGTTTTTTGCTATTGTGCTTCCAGCCATGGCGACGTGCACCTGCGCACTGGGATGTGCTGACTAACACTCAATATTTTATTTTCTTTACGTGAGGGTTTCAGATCCATTACCATAACTATACAAAGGTTATTTGTTGAATAAAAATAATACATGTGAAACACTGTGACATGCTGCTGCCAATTGTATTATTGTTGCTATATATTTTAGTCAAGCCTATCCACTGGACAATCTGCGGCAAAATAAAATGAGTTTCAGCTTCTGATTTTTTTACGCAGATTTTCTGTAAAATCTTCAGCATATTTGCCTATACAGTGACCCCTTTATGATACAACATACATTTTTTCAACATACAATGGCCTTTTCTGACCCATCGTCTCAGACTCAGATGTAACCAATCAAGGTCACTTCTCTGGTACAATAACTGTATTAGTTACTAGTTAGCAGTTATTCCTGACTGTTACATATATGGACTTGTTTTATCTGTCTTAGTTACCTGCTTAGTTTTTTACATTTTCATTTTCTCTTATCTTGGATGACATTTTGGGGCTTTGAAACCGAATAGTAAACTTACAATGGTTTCAACATACAATGGTCGTCCTGGAACCAATTAATATTGTAACTTGAGGGACCATTGTACTAGTTTTATTATAATCTGCGTGGCACAAATCGTGTCTTTGGCACTAGATGCTGATATTTTTGAATTTTTCTTCTTTCATAGTTGTGGATTACTGTGCTTTGGGTACCCACGGTTGTCAGCACGAGTGTCTCAACGCCAACGACTCATACGTCTGTCAGTGTCGGCCTGGCTTTATTCTGAATCCTGATAAGAAAACTTGTCGGAGTAAGCAAACTCTTTGTCCTTTATCTGTGGATATCAATGTCAATTAAGAAGCATATTTTTCCTGTATGAATAAAAGTGTCTAGAGAAAATTCTGCACCTAGAGGAGATTCCCATTCTCCATGTCTACCATCTCTAATATATACCTACTGTATATACAATTCACTATTAATGGCGTTTTTCCCCCCTAGGACCGGATTACTGTGCATTGTCTAATCACGGCTGTCAGCACGAATGTGTTAATACTGATGATTCCTATAACTGTAGATGCCGGCCCGGATTTTCACTTAATGCAGACAAGAAAACTTGCACAAGTAAGTTGGTTTCCTCGCTCACGCAGGCTACATTTATATTGATATTGTTATGCCGTATTCCATTATATCTCAGTACATTTGCATTTGGCAGCTATGGTGCTTGGACACAGTTGTAGGGAGTCCATGTGCCTCCATACAAGCTCCATGCAACCTGTGTTTCCAGGATCGTGCACGAAAGTCATGGGGCCCTATAGCAAAATTCAGAATTTGCCCACGTCCCCTGTCTATTTAAAGGTATTATCCAGGGCTGGAAATGCCCCCCTACTGCCCGGGCCCCTCACACTGATTCTACTTACCTGGCTCCCCGCGTCGCTCATGGTCCCTGCGCGGATGAAAACATCTGGTGCCGGGGGGGCAACCATTGGCAGGCAGTGATGAGGATGAGTCTCCCTAGCATCGCAGGTGAAGCTAGGGAGGCTCGTCCCCATCTGCCATTCAGATGTTTTCATCCGTGCGGGGACCAGGAGCGATACGGGGAGCCAAGTAAGTAGAATCAGTGTGAGGGGCCCGGGCATATGGAGGGGCCTTTCCACCCTTGGATAACCCCTTTAATTTTAATGACTGCTTTTTTTTCAGACTGTTGCTGCCAGGTCTTGAAATTTAAAAAAAATGTAATGACACAAAATAAATTACAATATAAATATATAAATATATATATATATATATATATATATATATATATATATATATATATATTTTTTTTTTTTTTTTAATGCACATGTATATTTTTAGCCCAAAATGAGTAAAATGCAATGTTAAAAATAATCCCCGAAGGTGTCCTTAGACTATAAAAGGGTTTTCCAAGATTTTAAAACTGATGACCTATCCTCTGAATAGGTCATCAATATCTGATAGGTGGGGGTCTAACACCCAGGACCCCCCTCGATCAGCTGTTTGAGAAGGCAGCAGCGTTCCTCTGAGCACTGTGGCTTTCTCCATGCTTATCAAGTACAGCGCCGTACATTGTATAGCGGTTTTGCTTGGTATCTTTCTCAGCACTTTTAGGGGGCTGAGCTGCTCCTAGGCCATGTGACCGATTAACGTGACGTCACTGGCCTAAGAAAGGCAGAGAGAAGGCCATGGCGCTCCAAGGAGTGCCTGTGCCTTCTCACATAGCTGATCAGCGAGGGTCCCAGGTGTCGGACCCCCACCAATTAGATACTGATGACCTGTCATGAGGATAGGTCATCAGTAGTAAAATCCTGGAAAACCCCTTTAATGTCTGTGAGTGATCCATAATCAGGGACAAAAATAGGACATGCTTCTGTGGTGTCCCCATGGACCCACAGTCTGTGGAAAACCACTGATTTGTGAATACACACATTAAAGTCAATGGTTACGTGTGCTGTCCATGGAGACCACGGACAATACATGTGAAGCAAGCCTTACAGTTGGAAGTGTCGGTCTTTAGTCATTTACTATTCATGATAGAGCTGGAATTGTATTTTGGAACTAGACTATAACCATGGCTTCATCTGCTGCGAATTACACTGTACTCTCTGGATTCTGGCAGAACATTTATGTATTATTATGTTTAGTCAGAACATTTTGTGAGGACCCTGAGGTTGGTTTTATACACTCACTTTTTAGCTGCATAATGTGTGACTGTACTATGTTCATTTTCTTTTCATACTAAAAATGTCTTAGTTCTCCTTTTTTATATTCCTTTGCAGAGATTAACTACTGCAAGAAGGGCAATCATGGCTGCGAACACGAATGTGTCAGCACCGACACCTCATTTGTATGTAAATGTCGCAAGGGCTATGCTCTAAATCAGAATGGGAGAACCTGCAGGAGTAAGTTGCTATAGAGATGTCATATCTCCTGAAACAAAAGTGATCACTGCAATTACACAAGGCAGGAAAACAGCAATGAAGTCAGAATACTTCAGCTCCGACATACGTGTAAACATTGTGATCCTGATACGATGCAGCCGCCTCTGCAGTGCGTTAGCGGGAGGGCGAGGCACGTACAATGGAGCATAGTCACCCTCTTAGATAATCGTATCATTTCCGCTAAATGGTTCCGAAAGTGGTTCATGCTGTTGCATAGTTCACTTTTCCATAATTTAAAGAGATACTGCATAGCTAAAAGTATGTGAACCCCATTCCTATGAGAGGCCTCAGCCATACTCGTTGATAACAGGTGCATATAACCAGACATCCAAGCAATAGCAGTAGCGAGGCTCACATGGAAGAGACTTGTGTCACCTTTCCAATAAGCCAGGTTGACAACTTTCTGACCTGCCAGAAATGTTCCAGTCAATTGTAATTGTTGTTGGAGTAAAGCCTCATTCAGACATCAGTGTTCTAGCGCGGTCCGTGGGTCCGTGTTTTTAAAACAGATGCATGCTCTATTTTGTCCGTGTTCACGGATCCATCCATCCATTATGGTGTATGGGTCAGTGAAAAGCACAGATGCAACGCGGATGGCATCCGTGTTTCATGGATCCTTAGGATGTGATGCTTTGAAAATTATTTTTCAGCTGTGCAGGGTCAGTGAAACACGGATGGTACACAGACAGCAAAAAACGGACACACGGATCCTTCATAGACAGCTTCACGGATGCATTACTTACCACTTCCTCACAGATTTGAGCACAGACACATACGTGTGAATGAGACTCAGGGCTTGTTCACACGAGCGTGTACCGGCCGCAAATTGTGGTCCGCAATGCACGGGCACCGACCCTGGGGCTTCCGCATGCGGATCGCAGATCCATTCACTTCCATGGGATCCGCAATTCGCATTTGACTGTCCGTACCACAAAAAAAATTGAATAAGTTCTATTCTTTTACAGTGCGGAGGCATGGACAGAAACACCATGGAAGCACTCCGTAGTGCTTCAGTGGGGTTCTGATATGTGCCACCGTTCCGCAATGCACCGCATCTCCGGGATTGCGAACCCATTCAAGTGAACCTGCTGTATGCGGCCACGGTCGGGCAACGGCCATGTCAATGAGCCCTTACCATGAGGGATCTCCAGGGCCAACAATGGACTGAATGATATGGCCAGCAGCTGATGTGCATGTCTCACTTGTGACCATGGCATCTGAGCAATGAAATCTTGGGAGATATATAAAGTCCTCATACGGCAATGTGAAAGTAAAAATTAAAAAGTTATGGCTCCGGGAAGGAAGGGAGTGAAAATGAAAAATTGTTTTGTCAAGAAGGGGCAGGACAACAGGCAGTGACTACCCTAGAGGGGTTACATGTAGATTTACCTACTCCACCAGGTGAATGGTTTCTCGTAGATCGATTATAACACACAAAAGTGCCATATATAATACAATCAAATGCATGAAAACTGTGTTGTGTTCTCCATTAATACATATGAAGCCCCCAGTGGTAGGATCACTTACAAGTCACGTGCAGCATGGCTGATTTACTACAGGTTTGTCAGAAACAACCTGGCACATTCACCTCTCTGTTCTGTAATCCCAGAGCATGGAGCGGTCCGCCCGTGTTAGTAATCTTCCTAATGTCCTATACACAGCTAATGGGAGATAGACTCTAATTCCCAGTGACACTCTTAAACATATCTAAGCCCCTCATGATTTATGGCGCTCAATAGAATGTCGTAACCCTGGCTTGTTTTCTTCTAGTTCTTTAATCTCATGTCGGTTTTACGGGACCAGACATTATTCTGAGCCAAAATAAACAAAAACCATAAAACATTATTCTAAGGCAAACAGATGTTGAGTTTTCATACAAAAAATTCATTTCAAACATCTGTCAGGGCTGTTTACTCACTTCTTAGGCGTTTTTGGCAAACGTGGATTCTTCACCAGAAAGCCGCCATGAGGCTGCATGGAAACCACCGCACAATGGGAAGCTCTGCTGCCATTTATGCATCGGCGGTTTATTGCTGGGCCTGCTTCAAGTAAGGAAGTATCCTTTTGGGAGCGGTTGTGGCCATAAACTGCAGCCTCCTATTGAACACAATGAGAGGTGGTTTCCGCACAGCTTCGTGGTGGCTTTTGTAACGCAGAATCCGGCACGGATTCTAAGTGCACTTTTTAGCAATCATAGTGGAAAACTGCACCTTCAGGAACTAAGGGTGCATTCACACGACCATAAGTGAATGCGCGGATACTGGCCGTGTGCGTTCTGCATTTTGTGGACTGCACATGGCCAGCTCTATATAGAAAATACCTGCGGACAAGAATAGGACATGCTCTATATTTTTGTGGGGGGGCGCAAAACAGAAAAAATGGATGCGGACAGCACACCGCTTACATCAGATGTGCCACAATTATTAAAAGGGTTCTACGCCTTTTTTTTACTGATGATCTATGCTTTGGATCAGTCCTCAGTATCTGATCGGCAGGGGTCCGACACCTAGGACCCCCACCGATCAGTTATTTGAGAAAGCAGCAGTGATTGCAACCTTCTCACTGCTTCCCACAGGCCAGTGACATCACGATTAGTGACTTTCGGCTATCATCCGTATATATTTCCAGGGAAAGCTGTGTTTGGCCGCACATTTCTTTTGTAGGACAGGTGTTTCATTTCATGGCGCCCATTCATACATGCTTGAGGGTGGGAGCTGCTCTTTGCAGCAGCTTTCCACTAATGGAAGGTGTCCAAAGCAGGGTCCCACCTATATGGCGTCAATCTCTTCTCCCTTTTTTGTCCCATTTTCTAAATAAATACTATAAACAAACTAAGTCAACATGATAGACGTTAGCTTTTCAATATGGTTATGTAGCAGGTTTTTCTTTTTCTGTGTGAAGATACTGCAGCTGGACCACACAGCGTTTGTGCTGCAGGCTGTGCCAAAATATTAAAATCTTCACACAGCCCGGTCTCTGCAGCACACAGGGGCCTCCTGTACGGCTCGTCTTCCTTGCCTGGGCATACTCTGCAGTCTCCTCTGTATCGACGGTAACCTGTCCTGGTTTTTATTCACAGTAAAATATATATCTCCCTCATTGTCCTCAATACCGCTGATTATCCATATTCTAAAATTGTTGGGATGGTTAACGATAATCTTTATGTCAATAATCAGCTGTAATTAGGCCTTATTCACACAGTCAGTGTTTGTCCAGTGATTTCCATCAGTGATTGTGAGCCAAAACCAGGAATGGAGGCTACAAAGAAATAAGGTGTGGTGGAAAGATTTACACCTGTTCTGTTTTAGATCTGCACTACATTTACTATGCTCCTTTCTTCCTGTACTACATGTACTGTACTACTATATACATGTACTACACATTCTGTACTGCTCTCTGTGTATGTCACAACAAGCTTCTCCTTTGAACATGTGGTGATGGTAAGTAGGTTCTGACACAATAATGGACCTCTTCAATAACAAACCCTTAAGGAACAGCAGAATAAAATGCCATTTGAAACTGTTTTGGAGACAATAGGGGAAGATTTATCAAGAATAGGGACGGCAAAGTTGTAATTACACCAGCTCAACGATGAAAAGGTGACAGCGAGCAGGTAAACACTGAAGAGAGTTGGACTCCTTCCTATCTGATTTTTCAAATGCTATTTAAAGAGGCTCTGTCACTAGGTTGTAACCTATGTATTTAAATACATAGGTTACAAGGCCTAGTGACAACTTTTAAAATCATACCTTTCATGCAGAGTTCTGCGCAGCAGCCGCGTAGAAATTGAAACTTTAAAAAGTATGCAAATGAGCCATCGGAGCGGCCTCTTTCCTCTGGAGCACCGCCCCCCCTCCCTGGGCCCGAGGCACGTCCCCTGTCTCTAATCACGCCCCTTTCTGTATTTGATAGACAGCGCTAGACTGGTAAGTCTAGCGCTGAACTCTCACGCATGCGCCCTAAAATTTTCCTGGCGCATGCGCAGTAGCGCTTCCACTGTCTACACTGCAAGCGCTGTCTTCTCTTCTGCGCACCCGCCGTCACTCCCGGGACTAGCGAAGTGACGGCGCATGCGCAGAAGAGAAGACAGCGCTTGCAGTGTAAACACTGCAAGCGCTACTGCGCATGCGCCGGGAAAATTTTAGGGCACATGCGCGAGAGTTCAACGCTAGACTTACCAGTCTAGCGCTGTCTATCAAATACAGGAGGGGGCGTGATTAGAGACAGGGGACGTGCCTCGGGCCCGGGGGGGGGGGGGCGGTGAAGGAGCGGTGCTCCAGAGGAAAGAGGCTGCCCCCCGGTGCTCCGATGGCTCATTTGCATACTTTTTAAAGTTTAAATTTCTACGAGACCGCTGCGCAGAACTCTGCATGAAAGGTGTGATTTTAAAAGTTGTCACTAGGCCTTGTAACCTATGTATTTAAATACATAGGTTACAACCTAGTGACAGAGCCTCTTTAATGTTCTGAACTATTGTATTACCCATTTAGTTTTGTATGGATAAGTAAGGGTTAACAATTCTGACTCTACCCTTTAGAGACTAGGAATTGGACCGAGATCTGCGCCTAGTTTAGTGTTTGAGTCTAGTGTTAGCTGGGTAAGAAAGACAAGCTACATGTCTACTCTCCAGGACTCTAGAGAGAAAGAAAGAAATAGAAGGTCCAGAATAGGCAAGGCTGAGCATTGGAGTCTGTCAGTAAGAGTATTTACTGTTTAAGGCTGAACTGCAGTGAGAGGGACATTGCTACATTGCTAATACACCCTTCCACACTTTGACGCGGTTTGGGCAAGTGTAATCTTGTACACCTCAGCTGGGAATTACAGACATGTTTGTAAGAACTTTATTGCCAGCCTTAGATTCTGCAGAGAGAGAGAGAGATTGGTAGAGAGTACTACAACTCACATCTTTTCCTATATCCATACATTATCTGGGAAGATTTGCACTGTGAATTGTTTGAAACTGTTTAATACCATTGGATGTACCACAACTCCCACTCTGCACTTTAGTAAAGAGACTATTTTCTACAATCGGCCTGGTTACTGACTCCAGCACAATCCGCTGGCTACAGCACCTTTATCTCCTGCCCTGCAGCCATACCAGACCCATAACAACAAGGGCACCCAACTACCCTAAGAGGGGAAACCAAACATCAGGGAGTGCTCTTAGGGAAGAAAGCATTGTTGTGAGGACTGCCCCTGTGATTTATGAGGAAAAACTGTTGCATTCAGAGCCATTACCACTCTCATCCTCCGCTCTGCTCCTCTTGGGGTGGGCCAGTCGCAACGGCATATTTTGCAACATTTGAGATCCAGGATCCTGAAGTGCAGTGCTTGATCAATATCCTCTAAGTAAGTTGTTGCTAAGAACTATTTTTATGGTTTTACTCAGAAATAGTTTACTAATTATATGACATCTACTCAATGGCCCAGATTTACTAATGTGTCTGTTCCTAGAATCTGTCTAAAATTGTTGCAAATGGGCACGTTTGGTACAACTAGAGCAGGGGTGGCCAACCTTACAGATACAAAGAACCACAAAAAAAAAACGTATGACCACCAGGAGCCACAAGCTATACATTTACACAAATATGTGTGCGTACTGCAATTGAGTTTTCAAACATTTAAAAGTGTATTTAACCCACTTTTTCTACCTTTAATGTAGACAACTTTAGTGAGACTTCTGGCAATCTTTGTTTTTCACAATGTGTTTCAAATCTGGCTTGTATTCAGTCGTTGCTACTCGAAGCAATTCACGCCCTCATGCTCAGATGACTGCCCCATGCTCAGATGACTGCCCCATGCTCAGATGACACCCTCATACTCAGATGACCGCCCATGCTCAGATGACCAACCCGTGCTCAGATGACCGACCTATGCTCAGATGACCGACCCATGCTCAGATGACGGACTCATGCTCAGATGACCGACCCATGCTCAGATGACGACCCGTGCTCAGATGACCGACCCATGCTCAGATGACACCCTCATGCTCAGATGACCGCCCATGCTCAGATTACCACCCATGCTCAGATAACCACCTTATGCTCACATGACACCCTTATGCTCACATGACACCCTTATGCTCATATGACACCCTCATGCTCAGATGACCGCCCATGCTCAGATGATCGCCTTATGCTCACATGACACCCTCATGCTCAGATAACCGCCCATGCTCAGATAACCGCCTTATGCTCACATGACACCCTCATGCTCAGATGACCGCCTTATGCTCACATGACCACCTCATGCTCCGATGACCGCCTTATGCTCCGATAACACCCCATGCTGAGATGACACCCCATGCTCAGATGACCGTCCATGCTCAGATGACCGCCTCATGCTCAGATGTCCACCTTATGCTCACATGACACCCTCATGCTCAGATGACCGTCCATGCTCAGATGACCGCCCCATGCTCAGATGACACCCTCATGCTCAGATGACTGCCTTATGCTCAGATGACACCCCATGCTCAGATGACCGCCCATGCTCAGATGACCGCCTTATGCTCACATGACATCCTTATGTTCAGATGACCGCCTTATGCTCAGATGACACCCTATGCTGAGATGACACCCCATGCTCAGATGACCCCTCATGCTCAGATGACTGTCCATGCTCAGATGACCGCCTCATGCTCAGATGTCCACCTTATGCTCACATGACACCCTCATGCTCAGATGACTGCCTTATGCTCATATGACTCCCTCATGCTCAGATGACCGCCTTATGCTCAGATGACACCCCATGCTCAGATGACCCCTCATGCTCAGATGACCGCCTCATGCTCAGATGTCCCCCCTCCCCATGCTGAGATCATGTGTGTGTGTGGGGGGGGGTGTGATTTGACATAGGGGAGATCTGATCTTTGATGTGTGATGTGAGCACTGGGGGGGGCTTATTTTGTGGGTCTGATGAGGATTTGGGGGTCTTATCTGAGCTCATACTACCCCATGTCAGATAAAACCTCCAATATCAGTACTTTAATAAATTAAAAAAAAAAAAAACAGTTCCAGGCATTTACCTTGCCTGCCGTTGGGACCTTGGCGCTCTCTCCACAGTGACCTGACGTGCACAGCGTCAGGTCAGAGCACGGACATTCCATGTACACGTCAGGACATAGAGGAGAGCGCTGCTGGGAGGAGCCTAAAGTGCTGCTCCCCTGCAATCTTCAGTGATGGGAGAGGGCCGCTCCGCTCCCCTGCGTGCCGCACATTATGGCAGAGGGAAGCAGGACGCGTCTCTGCCCTGTGAGCTGCAAATGATGCAGCTCACAAGCCGCGGGTTGGCTACCCTGGAACTTGAGTTTCTACACTCTTTCTGACTTGCTACTCAAGGGGAGGAGCTTATTGAAATTGGGTGGGGCTTCATAGAAAAGGGGAGCTAACATGCACCAGTTTGTACTAAAATTGCACCACAATTCTGGATTAAAATTCTGTCTCAAAGTAAGCCAACCAATAGCTGGTATACAGTCTATCCCTGCACCACATGTATTATCCAGCTTGAGCCTCTGTGAACAATCTGCAGCAGGGGTGGACTGCCTGGTTACGCCTTCTATAGGTTTAGTCAGGGGCGTAGCTAAAGGCTCATAGGCATGTAAGAGTCTTGGGCCCCCCTTCCCTCAGTGCTTTTGTGGCCGGGGCAGGGGAGCACATAGCCTTTATGCTGGCTAAGGCAAAAATTGAAACGGCACCAAATGCCAAATTCTTGACCTAACCCCTTCCTTCCAGCCAGAGGTGTAACGTGACCAGCATGCACTTTCTACCGGTGTCTTCTTGTGCGGCACAAGGGTCTTTCAGGCCCCCTCAGGCTCCTGCTCCCGGTAGCGACTACTACCTCTGCACCCCCTATAGCTACTCCCATGGGTTTAGTAAATCTGGCCTAATGATTTTCCATTGGACTACACACAGATATACGTGCATGGCTTGATACAAAGCCCTAAGAATTTTCTTCAAGTGGGCCCAAGGCACTAAGTCTGACGCTAAATGTCACAAAAGACTGTGTCTTCTTTTATAACTGTCTTCTGTTATAATAATGTCACAGTAATGACTGTTGTTATTCTTAGAAAACTCCGAAAAAAACACCTCAAAACAACATCTAAGGGAGCACTATATATATACCAAAAAGAACCTACATAACCAGCCTCCCAATAGGCAGACCAGAAAAGTACTCACCACAACAAAAATGATATCATAGAAAGCAAAAATAATGTATCAGTGTAATTTACAGAGATATATTACATATCAATAAAAGCGTATAAAACACGGGACATAGAAAAAAACCCTAAAGTGCTGGCTACAGACAAAGGGTAAGAGGGGGTCAGCATCTCTCCAATAGATGTTATACATGTCTGTCAGATGGTAGGTATATCCCCCCATCACAAAAATAACTTGATATAGAGTGACAAATATAAGTATGTACACCAGTGTTAATAGACCGCCACAGACAAATCAGAGGTGGTCAGGGCTTAATAACCCCACTGGTTACAAAATGATTCTCAGCAATATTATAACTTACCAAGCGACATGATCGGAAGAGAAAGCGGAACGCGAAACGCGCGTTGAGGTCTTGTGGGTTATTGGGTGTTCCGCTTTATCTCCCGATCATGTCGCTTGGTAAGTTATAATATTGATGAGAATCATTTTGTAACCAGTGGGGTTATTAAGCCCTGTCCACCTCTGATTTGTCTGTGGCGGTCTATTAACACTGGTGTACATACTTATATTTGTCACTCTATATCAAGTTATTTTTGTGATGGGGGGGATATACCTACCATCTGACAGACATGTATAACATCTATTGGAGAGATGCGGACCCCCTCTAACCCTTTGTCTCTAGCCAGGACTTTAGTTTTTTTTTTCTATGTCCCGTGTTTTATACGCTTTTATTGATACGTAATATATCTCTGTAAATTACACTAATAAATTATTTTTGCTTTATATGATATCATTTTTGTTGTGGTGAGTACTTTTCTGGTCTGCCTATTGGGAGGCTGGTTATGTAGGTTCTCTGTTGTTATTCTTAGTCTGTATTTTATGGAGATGATGTCACAATAGACTGTTTGTTCATGATGATGTCACAATATTGATTTTTTTTTCATTCTTGGGTGGTTTTCCATTTTGATGATGGTGTCTTCATTTATACTGTCACTCATTTTCTGTTGTGGCGATGTCACAGTAGTGTTACTACTCTGCGTTCTTTATTGATGATGTCACAAAGGCCCATGTTTTAATTTATAAGTTATTCTATTTTGATGATGTTATAATATATTGTGCCCTCAATTCATATGTGTGCCTACTTTTTAATCTTTGTTCTATTCTGATAATGTTGCCAGAGTAAGGGCCCATTCACACCATAGTAGTTTTCTACATTTTGCGGATCGGATGCAGACCCATTCATTTCAATGGGGACGCAAAAGATGCGGACAGCACACCGTGTGCCATCCACATCCATATGTCAGTTCCGTGGCGCCACAAAAAAGATGTGAACATGTCTTATTCTTGTCCGTATTTGTGGACAAGAATAGGCATTTCTATCATGGAGAAGGATGAGCCATTCCACAAAATGCGGAAGGCACATGGCCGATATCCGTGTTTTGCAGATCCACAATTTGCAGTCCGCAAAAATGGATACGTTCGTGTGAATGAGCCCTAAGACTCACCCAACAAAGTAACAAAAATCTGTAGTTAGCCAAAGTACTGAAGTATTAATGGGCACCTACATTACCATTGGGGATGAGCAAATCGATGCTTCATCTGAAGTTGATTCGCATAAAACTTTGTTGTAATAATGTATGGAGCAGGAGCTCTGTACAGTATTAGAATGTATTGGTTTCGATGAGCCGAAGTTATTACTTCTCAAAGTCTCGTGAGACTGCGTGTAATAACTTTGTGAATTAATTATTACTGTAAAAAACCTTGGTACCTAACTCGGGTTTGGTTTCAAGTGGTACCAAGGACTTTACAAAGGATCACGGAACATTCATTACATGTAGAGGAAAAGAGATTCAATATCAATACAGGAAAGGGTTTTTTACAGTTAGAGCAGCCAACACCAAGAGGTAGTAATGGCAGATACTATGTCAACATTTCAAAAAGGGCTACATAGGGCTAACAGCAAACAGCATTGATGATTATAGTTAAAGACTCACTGTACAGTCATGGCCAAAAGTTTTGAGAATGACACAAATATTATATTTTCACATGATCTGCTGCCCTCTGGTTTTTATGTGTGTTTGTCAGATGTTTTTATCACATACAGAAATATAATTGCAATCATATTATGAGTAACAAAAGCTTATATTGACAGTTAGAATGAGTTAATGCAGCAAGTCAATATTTGCAGTGTTGACCCTTCTTCTTCAGGACCTCTGCAATTCTCCCTGGCATGCTCTCAATCAACTTCTGGACCAAATCCTGACTGATAGCAGTCCATTCTTGCACAATCAATGCTTGCATTTTGTCAGAATTTGTAGGTTTTTGTTTGTCCACCCGTCTCTTGATGATTGACCACAAGTTCTCAATGGGATTAAGATCTGGGGAGTTTCCAGGCCATGGACCCAAAATCTCTATGTTTTGTTCCCTGAGCCATTTAGTTATCACCTTTGCTTTATGGCAAGGTGCTCCATCATGCTGGAAAAGGCATTGTTGATCGCCAAACTGCTCTTAGACGGTTGGGAGAAGTTGCTCTCGGAGGACATTCTGGTACCATTCTTTATTCATGGCTGTGTTTTTAGGCAAGACTGTGAGAGAGCCGATTCCCTTGGCTGAGAAGCAACCCCACACATGAATGGTTTCAGGATGCTTTACAGTTGGCATGAGACAAGACTGGTGGTAGCACTCACCTCGTCTTCTCCGAATAAGCTGTTTTCCAGATGTCCCAAACAATGGAAAAGGGGATTCATCAGAGAAAATGACTTTACCCCAGTCCTCAGCAGTCCACTCCCTGTACCTTTTGCAGAATATCAGTCTGTCCCTGATGTTTTTTCTGGAGAGAAGTGGCTTCTTTGCTGCCCTCCTTGAGACCAGGCCTTGCTCCAAGAGTCTCCGCCTCACAGTGCGTGCAGATGCACTCACACCTGCCTGCTGCCATTCCTGAGCAAGCTCTGCACTGCTGGTAGCCCGATCCCGCAGCTGAAACACTTTTAAGAGACGGTCCTTGCGCTTGCTGGTCTTTCTTGGGCGCCCTGGAGCCTTTTTGGCAACAATGGAATCTCTCTCCTTGAAGTTCTTGATGATGCGATAGATTGTTGACTGAGGTGCAATCTTTCTAGCTGCGATACTCTTCCCTGTTAGGCCATTTTTGTGCAGTGCAAAGATGACTGCACGTGTTTCTTTAGAGATAACCATGGTTAACAGAAGAGAAACAATGATGCCAAGCACCAGCCTCCTTTTAAAGTGTCCAGTGGTGTCATTCTTACTTAATCATGACAGATTGATCTCCAGCCCTGTCCTCATCAACACCCACACCTGTGTTAATGGAGCAATCACTGAAACGATGTTAGCTGGTCCTTTTAAGGCAGGGCTGCAATGATGTTAAAATGTGTTTTGGGGGATAAAGTTCATTTTCTAGGCAAATATTGGCTTTGCAAGTAATTGCTGTTAAGCTGATCACTCTTTATAACATTCTGGAGTATATGCAAATTGCCATTATAAAAACTGAAGCTGTAGACTTGTAAAACTTAATATTTGTATCATTCTCAAAACTTTTGGCCATGACTGTACTTTCACACAATGTCATGTTATTTAATGGAAAATGGTGTAACTAGCAAATTGTTAAATCACTTAATTAAAAAAAATATGCCTGCATACTCCTGAAAAACAACTGTAAAGTCATGGCCACTAGGGGTCTCACTTCCACCTAATTTGCAGTACACTGTCTGTTATCAGCAATCTGAGATCCTTAGCAGGATAAAAGAACTGCTTCAACACTGCTTTGGAGATTATAGGAGCCTCCTGTGTGTCTGTATGTGTGAATTCCCCCTTCTTATCTGTTCTGTGAGCTCAAAAAACATAGTGGGAAGTAAGGTGAAGGGCATCACAGCTGTGCTGGCAGATTCCACAGAAGGGAGGAGCCCCCTGCTTGTGAGAGAAATGCATCTAGCTGTGCTGCTGAAACAGGTAATAATATGGCTGAAAAAGACATTAGGGAAACCAGAAAAAGACCTGTTCATTCACAGTTATGATTCCACGAAAAGCACAGCCATTATACAAACTTTATTTGAAAACTCAGGTACACTTTAAAGGGATTCTCTCATCTGAGACATTGGTGGCAGATCACTAGCATATGCCACCAATATCAGATAACTCTGGGTCCCAACTCTGAGACCCTTACCTATATCCAAAACGAGGCCCCCAAAGTTAATAAGTGCAAACCGCAGCCACCCTCCATTCACTTCCGTGGGAGTACGGAAAATAGCCGAGCGCTCGCTTGGTTATTTTCAAAACTCCCATACAAGTGAATGGAGAGCACCCCGTTCACTTTGGGGTCCCCGTTCTAGAGATACGTGTGGGTCCCAGAGGTTCTGACATTGGTGGCATATCCTAGCGATATGCCACCAATGTCTCAGATGAGAAAACCTCTTTAATTTAAGGCCTCTTTCACACGAGCGTGACGGATTTGGTCCGGATGCGTTCAGGAAAACTCGCACCATTTTTCAAGCAAGTTCAGTCAGTTTTGTCTGCGATTGCGTTCAGTTGTTCAGTTTTTTTCCACGCAGGTGCAATGCGTTTTGATGCGTTTTTCACGCGTGTGATAAAAAACTGAAGGTTTACAAACAACATCTCTTAGCAACCATCAGTGAAAAACGCATTGCATCCGCACTTTTCACTGAAGCCTCATTCACTTCTATGGGACCAGGGCTGCGTGAAAAACGCAGAATATAGAACATGCTGCGTTTTTCACGCAACGCAGAACTGATGCGTGAAAAAAAGCGCTCATGTACACAGACCCATTGAAATGAATGGGTCAGGATTCAGTGCGGGGGCTATGCGTTCACATCACGCATTGCACCTGCGCGGAAAACTCGCTCATGTGAAAGGGACCTAACAGTGTTGTATAATTGATGGAGAAAGGTTGAACTTGATGGACCGTGTCATTTTCCAACCTATTTAACTATATAACTCTATGAAGTGATTATATCACAGGTGACCCCTCACCCTAATAAGATATATGAAAAGGAGTTTGTATATATTGACATGAAGCCCTAAGAATAATTTCCTGTGGTGGGCAAAATGTCCCCCTGTCTGATTCTAGTTACTGCAGTTGAGAAGGGTCACAGGCATTATACCCTACCCGTCAGATATTGATCTTAGCAACGTAGTGCAGAAATGGTCTAGAAATTCTAATGTTTCAATATGGACCAAATATTTTAGAACAAGTGGTCAGTAGATGTTAGACCAACTGTGGGTGAGGGTCTGACCCCAAATGTTGCACTGTTACATAACGTTCCCGTTAGTCTGAAGTACTGATTGCCAAGTTTATTACCAAAGAGGAACCTTTGAAAAATGTTTCCAGTCCTGTGGAACTGCTCGTACCATATCTGCTGCAAAGAAGGTTGATGTAGTAAAGTATTCAATATTTATTGTCTATTGCTCAAACACGTTTATTGCTTCGAGCATCTGGAAATCAATTTTCCTTTCTTATTGTAAAAGTAACAGGTTTTTCAGTGCTCCTGTCTTCCTCATCGCTTTTACACACAGCGCTCATATAGAGATTCGATCCCAGTGGTCATGTGATTGCCAGAGGCTGGGTATCTGCATGAGCTGCTTGGTCTTAGCAGGCCCAGATCAGCTCTGCAGTGAGCTTGTACAGCATCGTACAACCGCTTTCGGTGCTGTATTCCCCCTGTGACTGTGTAATATGTCAGCAGGATAAATCAGCAATACATTAAAAAAATGTAATGTTGAATGTCCAGCAAAGGTCTTGTATGAGTATAAAGTAAAAAAATGAAGATAAGAAATAAATATTAAAAAATCGCCACCACAGTTTCCAACCCCACCCCCAGCCACCCTAACCTATGCATCTCATTTATTAAAATGACGATTATGGAAAGGGGATTATATATGAATGAAAAAATTATGAAAAACAAACTATTTCTTACTTCTTTTTTTTTTACATTTTCCTAGGCGTAATAAAAAAATAAAATAAAACTGACATAAAAATAAAGCCCCATGTATCACCGAAAAAAGGTGCAAAAATTATTTACATACCCGAACAGGTAAAAAAGTTATGGCTTTCAAAGACGCATGTATTAAATTGATAAAGAAAAGGGGGGAAGGGGTAAATGGCCAGTCTTGAACTAGAGGGTGTCTCGCAAGCATGTGGCGTTTATGCAGTAAGGGTACAGGAAACATCAGCAAGTGTGTCTTTGTGATATGTTGTCAGAATTGTCACTGTTACCTCACCCTAGAAATTTCCTTGTCAAATTACGTCAGTGGTAATGTGACCCCTACAGACTGTGTCCCTAGGCTCCTCTAGATTTACATCATAGGGATGAACGGGCCGACCGCCGTCATGTATGATGTCTTGTACAATCAACTGGATTGTTTTGTAGCTGATGAATTATGCGGCTGAATAATTGTCCCAGAATTGACCTTCACAATCAGGTCCCACGGAGAGTTGAGACTTGGTATTATTTGTGTGGAAAATGATATGATTAGGTTTGATGTTCCACATGGAAATTCAACAAAGGAAACCTGCATGGAAAATGGTTGTCATTTCACGTAGTGTATACTAAACTTGTGAAAACCAAGGGTCAAAAAGAATAATCTAATCCACTTCACCCTCCAAGGGGGCGTAACTTAGTGGCCAAGGGGCACGGCTTAGTAGGAAAGGGAGTGTGACAACGTAATCCAATAAGTGCCAAAAAGTTAGAGAAAAGTGTCTAGCCATGCAATAAATTTTGCCTACATTTTAGAGAGGATTAATAAATCTGCCCCGATAGTTCCTGAATGATTTCATCACATTAAGACTGCTATTTATTGAAAGACAAATATTAATTAATTAAAAGGGTTGTCCCTAAAAAAATAATTCTACATTTTGTAAACCAGCCCTTGGATCTGAATACTTTTATAATTGCATGTAATTTAAAATTCTGTATAACAACTGAGTTATTCAATTAAATGTATCTGTATAGCGCCACCTGCTGTTTGTTCTTTTCCTAATTTTTCTGTCCACCTCAGTAACATTGTTAGGTGGATGCACATGCTCAGTTCCATCCTTCATCTGCGACCAGTCTAATCTACTGTTAGAAGCTGTGACAGGGAGACAGCTGCAGTAGAGAGGTCAGACACCCCCCTCCCCCTGACCTGTGATAGGAGAGAACTGCAGCAGGAAGGAGACACCCTCTGAGCTGTGGTAGAAGAGAGCTGCAGTAGAAAGAATAAGCCCCCTGAGAAATAACAAACCCCCGGAGCTGTGATAGGAGAGAGCTACAGCCAAAAGGACACCCCCCTGAGAAAGGACATGCCCCCTGAGCTGCCAGCTTGAAATAAATGTAGCAGAGCAAATGGAGCAATGAATGTGGTGATCTCGGGATCCATGTAAGGTACAGGGATGGTTCTAGCTTTGTTAGAAAGAGATCGTCGCGTATATACTATATGATGTCCGATTTTCAGATTTAAGTTAGTCATGTAACTAAAACTCTGCTGAAAACGTTAGTACTTTTACAATCTGATATTGTGTCCGAAATATTTTACCATGTGTCCTGTCCTTCTGTATTTCTGTAGAAGTGGACTATTGCTCTGAATCTAGCCATGGATGCCAGCATGTCTGCACCAACACAGACGAGTCATACAAGTGCCAGTGCTATGAAGGATTTGTTCTGAATGCGGACCAGAAGACTTGTAGAGGTGAGCGGATCTCCTGTTATATGCTAAGCATATTTCCCTACTACTCCTATTCCTCAGTGTTATGATCAACGACATAGGAAAAATTCACAATGACTGCCGAGGAGAGACGGATAGTTTCAATTAGCATTTGTGCACCATCCATACCAGCATGATATATCCTATATACCATAGTGGGCATGTGCGGGGCACTCCCTCTCCATCACAATGATTAATCAAACCATTTACTTTGTTGGACTTACATTAGCAAATGCCCAATTCTTAAAGAAGCACTCCCATAAAAATATTTATTCTCTGACCTGTTAGGACAGCACTGATTTAAACTGTAGTAAAGGTAATCTTCTTACCAGTGACTGTATTTGTGAGTTATAACTTCCCTTCTGATCCTCAGCTGTGTCATGTGACCAGCAGTCTGACTTTCCAGATAACACAGCATCTTATGTATGGACAGGAAGTTAGTTTCTCTGTGTCTTCCTATGGCAGCCTCACTCTCAGTCTCATAGGAATGAATAGAGGAGTAACTGACTTCCTGTCCTGTGTCAGCTGGAGATCAGAATTTTGGTCACATAATACAGCTGAGGATCAGAAGGGAGGTTATAACTCGACATACAGTCACTACAGTTCACATCATGTACGTTCCTAATAGTTCAGAGAATAAACATTTTGTGGGAGTTCTTCTTTAATCAGATTTAAAAGAGTTTTCCCTGTCTTCAAGATAGGCCATCAGTATCTATTCTATGGGGGGTCAGACCCCCACCGATCAGCTTTTCTGCCGTAACACCATTTCAGTTGAAGCAGCAATGCAGTAACCAGCTTTGTGCACTACACACAATGGCTGGAGCTGTAGTTCCCTCGCCGACTTCTTTGGGGTTGTACGGTAAATTCTCTATGGCCTTGATTTCATACAAAGCTATCCAGAAATTTATACTGTTAAATTCCATATGAATTGGTAGAAAAAAAAAAATTCTGCCATGTTCAATTGGATGCCTCATTATAGAGGCATCCTATAATCTTAGTAATATAACGCAGTAACTAGGGCACCATGCAATGTGATACGAAGAACCTGCAGCATCAAAGTACAAAACCACAGGCACTTCATGCAGCTTCGGACTTGGATACCTTTGTCCCACGATTGGAAGTTATTCTGAGAGCCCAATGTCAATCTACACAAAACATGCACATGTTCACTTTTAAAGGGAGTCTTTCACCTGTTTTTCACCAATACTGTATAGCTAAGAGATTGCAGACACATCCTAAGCATACTTTGTGCCGTTATTCCATGTCCAGGAAAAGCACTTTTATTCTGCTGGAAAACAGCTCCCAAGTGCCCAGCTCTGCTGCTTCAAGTGCCCAAAGCAAACCAGACTGAAGAGGGGTGGGATGCTTTAGTTGCTCATATCTTGGGATTAGTAGCCATTAGAAACATGAACCTGACCTTGTTTGAAAGCTGCCATTCCAACCTTTCAAACGATACCAGAATCATAGCATTATATCCATTATATCACAAGATATAGCTGTTAGAAATCAAGTCAGGAGTGAAAGCTGCTTTTACTGTCACTTTCAGCTAGGCACTTGGGAACTGTTTTCCAGCAGAATAAAAGTGCTTTTCCTGTAATACAGACATACAGTGCACACAGGTATGTCTGGGATGTGACATGTAATACAGACACACAGTGCACACAGGTATGTCTGGGATGTGACATGTAATACAGACACACAGTGCACACAGGTATGTCTGGGATGTGACATGTAATACAGACACGCAGTGCACACAGGTATGTCTGGGATGTGACATGTAATACACACACACAGTGCACACAGGTATGTCTGGGATGTGAACATGTAATACAGACACACAGTGCACATAGGTATGTCTGGGATGTGACATGTAATACAGACACACAGTGCACACAGGTATGTTCTGGGATGTGACATGTAATACACACACACAGTGCACACAGATATGTCTGGGATGTGACATGTAATAACACACAGTGTACACAGGTATGTCGGGATGTGACATGTAATCACACCACAGTGTACACAGGTATGTCTGGGATGTGACATGTAATACACAACACACAGTGCACACAGATATGTCTGGGATGTGACATGTAATACACACACAGTGCACACAGGTATGTCTGGGATGTGACATGTAATACAGACACGTGCACACAGGTATGTCTGGGATTGACATGTAATACACACACACAGTGCACACAGATATGTCTGGGATGTGACATGTAATACACACACAGTGCACACAGGTATGTCTGGGATGTGACATGTAATACAGACACAGTGCACACAGGTATGTCTGGGATGTGACATGTAATACAGACACACAGTGCACACAGGTATGTCTGGGATGTGACATGTAATAACCACACCGTGCACACAGGTATGTTCTGGGATGTGACATGTAATACAGACACACAGTGCACACAGGTATGTCTGGGATGTGACATGTAATATACACACAGTGCAACAGGTATGTCTGGGATGTGACATGTAATACAGACACACAGTACACACAGGTATGTCTGGGATGTGACATGTAATACAGACACACAGTGCACACAGGTATGTCTGGGATGTGACATGTAATACAGACACACAGTGCACACAGGTATGTCTGGGATGTGACATGTAATACAGACACACAGTGCACACAGGTATGTCTGGGATGTGACATGTAATACACACACACAGTGCACACAGGTATGTCTGGGATGTGACATATAATACAGACATACAGTGCACACAGATATGTCTGGGATGTGTATGCAATCTTCTGTGGGGCAGTGATCTAAGTTATATTGGTGAAAATTAGGTGACAGACTCCCTTTAATCAAATGGTGGCATTAGAAAGCACAACTTGTCCCGCGAAAAAACAAGCCCTCCTATGTGAATAGAAAAATAACAAAGTTATGGCTTTTGAAAGGCAACGAGTAAAAAGCAAAATGCAAAAATGGAAACTGGCAATATTTCAGTACTTGGGCCCACCATAGATTCTTGTGTTCCTGAATGGGGTCAGTCCAACCTGACAATATCACAATAGAAGAAAGCTTACAGATGAAGGCACACATCATATAAATGAAGGCACGATATACAGTATTATGACATCATCAAACTAGAACAACTTGTAAATTATGACACAAGTCATTGTGACATCATCACAATAGAACACAGCCTAGAAATACAGAGGGAAAGATTAATTAAATTATTTACGCCCATTTGTAGCATACAAAAGTAGCAAATTATGGTCATGCCACATTTATGGCCTAATTAGAGACTTCCTATGCTTGTGGTGAGAAAAGGGGTGGATTCTCGCAAGAGCGTGGCCAGCCACAATTGACCAGTTTTATAATTATTTGAGCCAGAAGTTGTGGTAAATTATAGTTCAAATCTACACCAGCTAATAGGTGACATAGATTTGAAGTTCTGGCACTTGGACTGCCAAAAGACTCCTGTGCCTATTAAAATTAAAAAAAAATTGGCACATCTTATGAAACACCAGTCTTAGCAAATCTGACCCACTGTTTTGTGACATTATCAATAAAAAATACAGTTTAGGAATAAAGACAAACACTATTGTGACATCACTAGTAAAGAAGTAAAACACAGACTATTATGACATCATCAAAATGGATCACAGCCCAAGAGTAAAAACAATCACTAATGTGACATCATCATAATAGAAAATAATCTGCAGTGTAAATGACACCATCAATTGTGACATCACCAACAGAGAAGGAAAACAGACTATTATGACACCATCAAAATGGAACATGGTCGAGAAATAAACACAATCACTGTTATGACATCACCACAATGAAAATAATCTACAGTGTAAATGAAGACACCGTGAATTGTGACATCACCAACAAAGAAGGAAAACACAGACTATTATGACATCATTAAAGTGGAACATGGCCCAGGAATAAAAAACAATCACTGTTGTGACATCATCACAATATAATACTGCTTATAAATCACAGTCTATTGTGACATTCAGGTAACTTAGGTCCACTTGAAGAAATAGGGTATGGCCAGTGACGTACATAGAGGAGTAAGGGTCCCATAGCAAGTATCAAAACCCTTTTCAATGACCCTTGGGCCATTTTTTCCACTGCCTCATTTGCTAAAAGTTGTTCCTTTAGAGGGTAGTGTCCTGGCCAAGTTTTCACCTCCAGTGGAAGAAGGGATGATCCCAACTGGGGCCCCTCTTGCCCTGGGCCCCATAGCAATCGCATGGTCTGCCGCTATGGTAGTTACGCCCCTGGGTATGGCTACACGGTGACATGTGTCATGTCAAGTAATGATTGTCAATGGAGTCGCAATGCGATGTGCTGCCGCTGCAATGCAACAGACTCAAAAAATATAGACATGCTGGATTTTGTGTTGCATGTCATGTACGACTTTTACTCCATAGGCTTTAAAGTAAGTCGCAACAGCAAGTCGGTTGGCCCACTGAAGGTTCCTCTGGAACTATAGTGAGCTGGCCCAACAATCACCCTGTGGATCTCCCATGTGCACTGGGCCTTACGCTATATAACTGCGGTTCTTGATTTGTCACATTCTGCCTGCTACATGAATTGTATTTCTCATTTCAGAGGTGGACCACTGTGCTGTGAATGAGCATGGCTGTGAGCACCTGTGTGTCAATGCAGAAGGGTCGTACGTGTGCCAGTGCTTCGAAGGATACTTTCTTCGGGTTGATAAGAAGTCCTGTCAGAGTAAGAGGCTGTTATTCTGTTCTCGACATAGTGCAGTACAAAGTCCAATGAATGTTCACTAAGAGGGAGATTTATCAAACAGGTGTAAACTAGAACTGGCTTAGTTGCCCATAGCAACCAGTCAGATTCCACCTTTCATTTTTCACAGCTTTTTTGGAAGTTGTTCTGGGCAACTAAGCCAGTTCTTCACATGCACAGACACTTGAAGGAAATGACAAATTAACATCATTAGTAGCCTCTTGGCAGACAGTATCAGAGGTTAAAACTTACCACAAAAATTCACAGAGATGAGGACATTTTATGGAGAAATCCTAGATGGTCCCACATTGCTTTATCTATGTTTCTGGAGATGGTTAGTGTAGAATTCCTGGTATTTTTATTTTTCTGGTACATCTATATACAATGCAAGACCCTGGAGAAGCTCCTGCTCTCACCGTAGAAAGTCATTTACAGCTTCCAGCATCTATTCCTCTCTTTTTTACACAAGGACTTGCTTGATATGTCTTGGAATATCTGCTCATTTTTCTTAAAACTTCCCTTTTTCTTCTCTTGGGACCACATTTTTGGGCTTTGGAACCAATTTCTTTCATTTTGTGCGGGTCACCTAGTAACCCTTATCTCTAAACTACTAAGAAGTCATAAACACTTATTTAAGCCACACTCTTATCAGTAAGATAAGGATTGAGCTTTCATGAATGTTTATAATGTCAGAGAGCAGAGATAAGGAGCCAATTAGCCCCCTGTCTAACAGAGCAGAGAGAAAAATTCAGATTCTGCTAGTAGAGCATCTTAGCTCTGTACATAGAAAAGGGCTCCATATTTTTATTAAAGTCCAATTCAAAAAATGATTTGTAGCTCATAATGAGTACAATGCACTATTTTAAAAAATGGCCCCAAGGGTGTACATAGCCTTTAAAGGGGTTCTCTGGACTATTTATGAAAGTTGGCCTTTCTTCTAACCTGTGGTAGAAAGATCGTTTGGTTCATACTTACTTCTCCCTCGCTCTACCAATGCTGCCATCCCTACTGTACCCACACAGGCTGCGGGCGGATGCGTTACACATGCAGAAAGTCAACAGTATGCAGAGGATGAGTCTAGGAAATCACTTCTGTTCCCGACCCACCAAGCAGATTTCAAGGTTCATTACGTCTTCTGTCCTATTTGATGTGCAACTTAATTTGCAGAACTTTGAACGCCTGTTCATTAGTATAGTGTTTTTTTTTTTTCATTTTTCTGCTCAGTGCAACATCACTGGTATCTAACTGTGTGCGTGATAATGAGGGGACTTCAGTGCAGCCAGTGTCAGTTTGATGTGTAAAAAGCCCATTAAAATTGTGCTAGAAACTTAGAAATGCAGCAGAACAAAGAGACGCTGAAGGAAAATTCAGACGTGTATCCTGTGTTCATTGTTACTTTGCCTTCACACGTCCGCCAGAAAATACGCCACATAAAGACTTCCCCCATGTTATCCTATGGGGTTGAAAAGTGTCAATTTCTGCACTGTGTTCTGCTGCGTAAATAATGATGTGTTATAAATAATTATGTGTTTGAAGCAGAACGTCTCCATTCATATCAGTGAGGGATGTAATCCGCTCAGAGATCTGCTACAAAATCTGTACAGAAATCTGCCTCTTAACCCCTTCCCTACTTCTGCTGTACATGTACGGCGGGAATTCGGGTCTACTCTGTGCGCTCAATGATAGGGCAGCCCAAATCTTTTTACATGTTAAAAAATTATTGTTTGCAAGCAGCAGATCCTGGCAGGGGTGTAGCTAAAGGCTCATGGGCCCTGGTGCAAAAGTTCAGCTTGGGCCCCCCTTCCCTCAATGCTTTGTGGCCAGGGGCAGGGAAGCACACAGCCTTCATGCTGCCCGAGGCATACATTGAAAGGACACCCCCATCCCCATGCCAAATTCTTGACCTAACCCCTTCCCTCCAGCCAGAGGTATAACTTGACCAGCATGCACTTATAATGCACTCTACCAGTGTCTTCTTATGTAGCACAAGGGTCTTTGGGCCCCCTCAATCTCCTGGGCCCAGTAGTGACTGCTACCTCTGCACCCCCTATAGCTACGCCCCTGGATCCTGGTGTCTAATAATGATCTGCCACTGGCAAACCATTATACAGAATGGAGATGAGTCACGGCATAGCCATTGCTCCTCCCCATACAGTGGAGGAGATCTAGCAGCGGTCTCCTCCACTAGCGAGCAGGCGATTGCCAGGAGGGAACGCTTCCATCCATCTTCTGCCACATTGGGCTGTCTAATACAGCCTTAGGGCTCATGCACACGAATATATTTTTTCCATTCCGTTTTTTTACAGGTCCGTATGTGGAACCATTCACTTCAGTGGGGCTTGAAAAAAAAACAGAAATGACTCCATGTGCCTTTCCGTGTCCATATGCCCATTCCGCAAAAAAATAAAACATTTCCTATTCTTGTCCATTTTGCGTACTAGGACAGGCATTGTTACAATGGATCCGAAAAAAAAACCGGATGCAACACAGATGTCACGGATTTCACCCTTTTTATTTTGCGGATCCGTGTTTTTAGAAACCGCAAAATACATACGGTCGTGTGCATGAGCCCTTAAGGGTAGCACCACAAGGAGCAGTCATGAGTCATTTGGGGTCCGGCCACCTGCAGTCAAGAACCGCGTGGCCAATTATGCCGCAGCTGCCTGTTATTTAGTGAATGAAGACCGCACTGGAAAAAAACGGACACATAGACCAAAGACGGGGTCTTCTCAGATGAATCACTGACCATCTTATCACAGATTTCATCACGGACACGGATGTGTAAATAAGACCTTGGAGTGCTTTTTAGGCATCTTTTAGGCGTTTGCATTTTTAAGCATTTTTTTAAACAGTGTTTTCTGCTGCATTTCTAGGCAAAAAACACCAAATCCAGGTCTGATATGGAAATCTGTGGGAATTATAAATGCAGGACAAGCAGGGCTTTTTTTTTTCTTTTTTGCGGTGGCCTTTTCAGACACTTGAGGTGTGTTTTTGGCATCAATTTCATTTTTGTTAAATCCCAGCATGCTTTGGGTCTGGCCAATTTTCCCCCATAGATTTGTTTTTTTCCTGCTTTAAAAAAATGTTACTGTTAATGTTAATGGTGTTTATAGTATTTTGTATAGTATAGTGTTTATCAGTATTTTGCATACTGATCTACAGAGGAAATGACATTATGGGGGGGGAGCACGCTTTCATATATAAAAACGCAAGGTATGCAGAAAAAGAGAAAAGGCTTAGTGCTGGCCGTACAGGCAGAATAGGTAAAGGCTACTTTCACACTAGCGGTTTTGCTAATTATCTTTAACATAACCAAGACGGATCCGTCATGAACTCCACTGAAAGTCAATGGGGGATGGATCCGTTTTCTATTGTGTCTGAGAAAACGGATCCGTCCCCATTGACTTGCATTGTGGGTCATGTTGCAGCTTGCTGTGGTTTGCTCTCCAGTATGAGAACGGAATGGAATGCATTTTGGAGCTCTCTGTTCTGTTCAGTTATGTTTTGTCCCCATTGACATTGAATGGGGACAAAATGGAAGCGTTTTTCTCTGGTATTGAGATTTTATGACAGATCTCAATACCGGAAAACTTAACCGCTAGTGTGAAAGTAGCCAAAGATAGAAAAGCCTACGGTATAATAAACAGGAGAATAGTAGCAACTTTGGTGGATGTTTGTTTCTTTTAACCCCTTAACTGTTTTGCCAGAGTGGAGCTCCAGCAGTGAGAAAAGTAGCTAACTGGAGGGGGGTGCTTTAGATGCTGCTAGAGACATGCAAGCTAGATGCAGGGTGCTTTAGATGCAGCTAGAAACATGCAACTGATCTTGTTTGTAAGTAGACATTCCAAGCTTTCAGACAATACCAAAATGACAGCAATATGTTCAGGACAGAGAAAGATATCACTGATAGAAATCGGGATGCTTTGAATGCAGCTGAAAATTAAAGTAAAAACAGGCTTTACTCGCGATTATTCCTGACTTGATTTCTAACAGTGATTTCTCACTAATTAAAGCCTGGACTGTCGGCTTTCAGACAAGACCAATTGCATGTTTTTAGCTGCTACCATTGAGGAGATATCATCTAAAGCAGCCCTCCCCCCTCCAGGTAGCTAGTTTTCACACTGCCCAAGCTGGACTCGGGCAGAACAGTTAGGTGGTTAAAGGGGTATTCCAGGACTTTTATATTGATGACCTATACTTAAACCTCTTTCCTATCCTTTCATACGCAGGTAAAGATGTCTGCAAATCTACAGAGCATGGCTGTGAGCATCTCTGTGTAAATAATGAGGATTCTTATATCTGCAAATGCTTCGAAGGACACATCTTAGCAGACGACGGAAAGAGATGCAAAAGTGAGTCATTCTTCCCCTTTGACAATATTGATAAGCAAAGTATTTGAAAATTCTATTCGGCTTCTTCACCAGATTTTACAAAAAATTACTTTGTCACAAAGAGCATTTCTTTGTAAGTAGCAATCACGGGGAGTGGCAATTGCGCCGTCACCCATCATTGTACACCTCAAATGCTGCGTTCATAGCTGATTATGGCATCTGACAGTAATAACACAGTGTAAAATAAATTAAATCATCCTTACCTCCATCCATCTATTTGATCACAAAGAGATGGCCGCCACCATCTAAATTGAAGATCTAGTGCGAAATCTTCTGCGGCCTGTGATGCCGTCATCACTTTGGGTGCTGTGGTGATGTCGTACGTCACCACACATGGGATTTTGTGCACGATCTTCAATCAAGAAGGTGGCAGCCGTCTCTTTGCGCTCAAACGGATGAGGTAAGTATGATATTTTTTTTTTTTTTAACCGTCATTCAGGGAAAATCGATTTGCTACCACGACGCACGAGGAAATTCAGCTTTGCAGCAAATCGAATTTCCCCTGGACTTTGTGGACTTCGATTAGCTGAACACTATTTCAAAGGTCCCCTTAAAGAGGACTTGTCACCACTCCTGACATGTCTGTTTCAGTAAATACTTATATTCCCCATTTGAAAACAGGGTTGCTGTGCCTCTGTTATTCCTCCTGAATATTTATGAATGAGTTGACAACTGGATGTCAACTTGTCAAAGAGATGTGACCCTATGCAGTCTGTTACTGTCAGAATTGATTGAGAAGTGTCAGAGTGTGCCCATCCCCCATATTGGTGGCATATCTCTAGGATATGCCACCAATGTCTGATAGCTGCAGGTCTTACCTCTGGAACCAGCACCTATGTTTAGAAAAGGGCCCCCAAAAGTGAACGGAGATGCACCACGCAAGCGCAGCCACCCTCCATTCACTTCAGTGCGAGTGAAGGAAAATATCTGTGGCGCTCCAGCTTTGGGAAAAGTAGCTAACTGGAAGGGGGAGGGCTGCTTTAGATGCAGCTAGAAACATGCAACTGATCTTGTTTGAAAGCAGACATTCCAAGCTTTCAGACAATACCAAAATAACAGCTATATGTTCAGGACAGAGAACGATATCACTGATAGAAATCGGGATGCTGTGAATGCAGCTGAAAATGAAAGTAAAAACAGGTTTCACTAACAATTATTCCCGACTTGATTTCTACCAGTGATTTCTCATTTCTCTTAATTAAAGCTTGGACTGTCAGCTTTCAGATAAGACCAATTGCATGTTTCTAGCTGCTACCATTGAGGAGATATCACCATCTAAAGCAGCCCTTCCCCCCCTCCAGTTAGCCACTTTTCAACACTGCCCAAGAGTGCTGGCTCGTCTATTTCCGGAACTCTCATAGAGGCGGTTGCTCTGCTCTTTTTGAAACTCCCATAGCAAGTGAATAGCTGTGCATATGTAGTGCCCTCTCATTCGCTTTGGGCCCCCGTTCTAGAGAATGGTGCAGGACCCAGAGGTGGGAACCGCACCTATTGGACATTGGTGGCATATCCTAGCAATATGCCACCAAAGTGGGACATTGGCCAACCCCTTTAATGAACAATAGAACTTTTTACGGAAATAGACATATCAAGATAGCTCTTTAAACATGACATAAATCGCCCTTTTAAATCTATTGACTATAAAACAAGGGATAGTAATGTGTAGGTGAGATAATCTGAAGATAGAAGAAGACTTGGGGTATGGCCACACGGTCGGGTTTCTGCATGTAGATTTGGAAGACAAAATCAGGAGTGGATCATAAACGGGGAGAAATTGTAAAGGAAAGGGTACGACTTCTTTTTTTTTTTTAATTCACTCTTGATTTTGGCTAGGGTTATGTTGGCTAACAAATTCAGGGGGTTAATATTCATTAGGTGCTCATCTGCACTAAGACTCCTGTATTCTGTATCAGCATAGGAACAGATCATCAGAACTGCCAGATCCAGCTTATGCCAGACACTGACGTCAGGGGAGGACTGGCTATAGACCTTAAAGGGAAATCTCCCAGGGGGCCCTGAGCCTCCTCACGGCTGGCCAGTGGAAGTTTTTGGGGATGTATTTGGCGCTGCTGGCAGTATTTTGTGAGGGACTGTGGTATTTGGCTCTGTTGGGGTGATATAATGTGCCACAATATGGTATTACTGGCCCTGCTTTCATCAATTCAAAATGGGGCCACTTTTAGTATTTTGTTTTCAGGGTCACTTTTAAGTTCCTAGTCTGCCCTGGCCGACGTATTCCATTTACTATGATGGGGTTTCCCAGGTGTCCAGTGTAAGCCTTAGGGCTCATGCACATGACAGATGTGGATCCATTCACTTCAGTGGGGCTGCAAAAGTTGCGGAAGCACTCCGTGTGCTGTACGCATCCACATGTCCGTTCCGTGACATCGCCGCAAAAATATAGAACATGTCGTATTCTGTCCATATCAATATTCTAAGATGTTCCAGACGTTCCGTTCCGCAAAATGCAGAAGGCACAAGGCCAGGATCCGCAATTTGCAGACTGCAAAAATGCCTACGGCTGTGCATGAGCCCTTAAGCCTTAGTTTACGGCTCATCGCACACAAACGGATTTTTTGTCCGTTCCGTTTTTTTGTTTTGTTTTTTGCAGCCTGTATCCATTTCCGCATTTTGTGGTATCCGTGTTTGCGGATCACAAAACAGCACAGTCGTGTGCATGAGCCCTTATGCTTTGACGGTTCCTGCTTCATTGTGTGTCCTCAGCGCCCCTCCCCATAGACAGAGGCGTTAGGTCAGGAAAACTGATTAACCACAAATTGCACAATAGGATTTGTCTGCACAAGTAAATCTCCCGCCGCAAAGAATCCAAATCAGACGGGAACAGTTGGTGGGAATTTTAGATGCATAATCTGGTGTTTGTGTCCAGCTTAAAGGGACACTATCGCGAAGAAAAAATTTTTGATATGTTTTACAACATAACCAAAAGCAGGTTTTAACATAATGTATTTTCAAATTGTGTAAATGTTTTTTTTTTAATTCAGTTTTCTTGGCCTTACATGGGGGCTGCCATGTTGGAAGTAAAGTGTGACAGTCTGGATTTACAACACAATGGCACCTCAGGCATGTACATAGGCTTCCCTCAGTCGCTGCTGACCCTATAGAGAATGAAATGGAAGATGTGAGCCCGCCCCTGTGATGACACCAGTAACACACAGCCAGGTCCTCCCTCCTTGCTGCTGGGACTCAGAAACAGAGTAGATGGAGGTTTCTTGGGGCTGTAGGACCTTAGTGATGTAATCGGCCATGTGACCAGTGGGGAGGAGACTGAGGAGCAGAGATCTGTGTTTTTGTAATGAAGCCATTGTCTCATCTTATCTTGCTGAAGCAGTGATGTCACCGCTGAAGGTGTGAATTGGTGATGTCATTGGTACCCACCCACTTTTTTTGCAGCATGCCTACTTACAGGTTGCTCAAAGCCTCATTTGGCCAGCAGAGCTCCCCCTGGTGACCAAAGATGGTAAATATGGTAAAATCTAATATTTATTTATAATATTTCACACATTGGAATTTTTATTTATTTATTTATTATTTCTTACAAATATATAATAGATTTTTTTAGCATAAATAAAATATAGAACAGGTTTTTGTGATAGATTCCCTTTAACGCTCTGCAGCTCCATGGAATCTATATGATTACGTAAAACTCTGCCTGCACTGCCAACCTACACGCCGCTGGGGGAATTACCTGTACAGAGGTTGTCCCATAGAAGGTACTCAGGAACGGCAAATGCTCCTCAAGATCTCTGCACACAATGTGCTTACATGTTCTGCTATCCCCATTATCATTGTGTGTGTATATATATATATATATATATAAATCCTTTGCTGAGGAGAGCACACAAGAGTAGCTTCTTTCAATAGGACTTGTTAATCAAAGGATTTACATAGTAATATACTAATATAGTTTAGTAAGGGGTGTGGTCTACGCGGTATGCTCAGCCCTCCAGAGGACGATTTATGGTAATTGGCTTACATAGATATCATAGGGCCCCGTAGCAAAACTTAGCATGCCTCCTCCCTGTGAGGAATTTTTTAATAAAAAAAAAGTTGTGCTCAACCCTCACCCACTTTACCTGATTTCTGTGTCAGTAAAAGTTGGAAACAGGGGCAGCCACCATCCAGTCCCTGCTATGGGAGGTCGAAATGGACAAGTGCCGATAAGTTTAATAATGCTTATTACTAGCTGCATGCACGTGCTATTAATCAGAACATGTGCAGCTAGAAATATAAACTGGCCCACCCCTTTAAAAAGGTTTTCCGAGACTTTTAGGGCCCTTGCACATGACCGTATGCCCTCCGAGACATACGGTCCATGAGCGGGACCATATGTCCCGGAGCGGCATTGATCGTGCGCACGGGAGCGCACAGCATCATTAATTACAATGAATGGAGCTTCGGATCATAGAGCATAGAAAATAGGAATCCAAAGTGGGCTTTAGTACTGAGGTACCAGCCAGTCCTGAAGCCGACTTCGGAGTACTATTTTTAAATACGGCAGATAGGAAATACCGACAGATATTAGAAACTATAAGATTACAAAATCTACCCTCTGATCAAGCTGTTAAAGGGCCCTGGCCGAGAATTAAAACTTATCCCCTATCCACAGGATAGGGGTTACAGGGTAGTTTCACACTAGCGGTTAGATATCTATCTGGATCCAGCATGGCTGGAAGCTGGCCCCATTAAAGAAGAACTCCCGACAAAAATTTTAGTCCATGTCCTGCTAGAAATGTACATGATATATAATCTGTAGTGAATGTCATTTTCTTACCAGTGTCTGAATTTTTGACTTGTATCATCCTGAAGTTTCTTATCTGTGTCATGTGACCAGCAATTAGACCCACCAACTCACACAGATACTTATGTGTGGACAGGAAGTCTAATTCGTTATGTATTCCTATGAGACTGAAAGTGAGGCTCCCATAGGAATGAATAGAGCAGTTACTGGCTTTCTGTCCTGGGTCAGTTGAAGGTCAGGGAGTTGGTCACATGACCCAGCTACAATAAGAAGAGGGGTTTTTACTCACAGAAACAGTCACTGATAAGAAAATGACATTCACTACAGATTATGTCATGCACCTTTCTAACAGGTCAGAGAATAAAAAGTTTCGCGGGAGTTCGTTCTTTAACTATAACGTGGACTGGTGGCAATCCAGTTGCAAACCAGCAAATATGCTGGGGGCTTAGTAGGAAAGCAGGTCTAGGCACACTGTCAGGTTATGCCATTTTTAGGATTAGAAAATTAGGCTATTGTGTCCCCCTATACAACATACACCCCTTTACTTTCCCGAAGGGATCCATTACAGAACCAACTGAAGCTGCAGCCACAATAAGCATTTTGACACGTTTCACACCCCAACTAAATGGTGAAACTGGTTTCTCGACACATCATATATGATTATATGCTGCACTGTATTCTGTCAGTGCCCTAAGAGGTATCCATATAGAGTTCATGAATATGTTTCTTTTTAGCAATGCTTGGCTTAGTATGAAACTTATGCTTCTAAAAATGAACCATAATTCAAAGTAAAGAAAACAACACAGAATACTACAAGAATAGCAGGCCAGTTCTATGTACTTGGATTCTTTCTGATTTTAGGATTTCCCAATGCAGAATTGTGAGGTTTTCTAAATGTATTTTGGTATCTTAGCAGCACCATCTGGTGGTAATAGATGGTATAACAGTGTAAACTTTAAAAGAGCATATTGCCCTATACATAGGTTAGGGCAGTGATGGCTAATCTCCGGCACTCCAGCTGTGATGAAACTACGACTCCCAGTATGCTCCATTAATTTCTATGGAGTTCTGAGAACAGCCAAGCAAGTGTATATCTTAGGAGTTGTAGTTTTATCACAGCTGGAGTGTCGGAGGTTAGCCATCACAGGGATAGGGGTTCACTAAAAGATCTGTGGGGGTCCAACCCCTGGGACCGCTACTGATCAACGAAAGTCGATCTCATACCCAGTGGCGTACATAGATAGTAAGGGACCCATAGCAAGGATCAAACCAGGCCCCCCAAACAGGACAGAAGCGTTTCTGCCTAAAGCCCTTTTCAGTTACCCTTGGGCCATTTTTTCAACGCCTCATTTGCTAAAAGTTGTACCTTTATGATGAGTGCATCAGCCATATAAACGGAGTATCTACCTAATAATGTGTGTGTTTGATTTCAGAGTGTGAGAAGGACCAGTGGACTTGGTGTTTATCATTGATGGGTCCAAAAGCCTTGGAGAAGACAACTTTGAGCTTGTCAAGCAGTTTGTCAGTGGGATCATAGACTCACTAGAGATCTCCCAGAAAGCTGCCCGTGTAGGACTGGTCCAGTACTCCACGCACGCCGCACAGAATTCCACATGGCTCAGTACGGTTCAGCCAAAGACATGAAGAAAGCCGTGACCCAGATGAAATACATGGCAGAGGTTCTATGACTGGGCTTGCCCTGAAGCTCATGTACGAAAAAAGCTTTCGGAGGCTCAAGGTGCACGAAGACGGTCCCTGGGGGTGCCGAGAGTGGCGATTGTGTTTACTGACAGGGCGAGCACAAGAATGAGGTCTCAGACTGGGCGAGCCGGGCAAAGCAAAGCGTATTTTATATCTAATATCTTCTTGAATTGAGGATTTCTAATTGAGAAAACATATCATATGTGGGGCGTCCCCCGAGGGCTGGGTTATAGGCTAGGAAGGGATGTGACATCACATGTTGTCCTCTGCAGCCCTGGCCTACAGGGTACGGTCCACGATAGAAGCGGCCAAGCGAAAACCTGATTTATTTGATAATGGTTGCATGGTACCCAAAAAAACGCCCCGCCATTATCAATCAACCATGTAATGAATTCTTAAAGAGTCACTTTCTGTTGCATGGCGGCCGATATGTGGGAGCCAGGGGCGGATTGGCCATAGACCTTAAGGGGTTTTCCAGGAATTAAGAAAATGAAATACGCTAATATTACTTTATTATAAATATATTCCCAAATACCTTTCATAAGTTATAATGGCTTGTTTTGTCTGGGAAGCAATCATCAGGAGAAATAAAATGGCTGCCGTCCTATTAGAACACACAAAATCTGTCCTAATCACACAGCAGGACAAGTTACTTCAGAGCACGGAGCTAAAGAGCTGCCTCATCCTCCTCTCTGCTCTGCTTCTCAGGGATTATGATCCTGAATACAAATAACAAGATCTTCAGCTGAATCTCTGTAGGAACGGAGTTTATGAGGAGACATGAAGTACAGAGAGGAGGTGGGGATGTGGCTGTGTCCTGCTGTGTGATTAGGACAGGTTCTGTGTGTACTAATAGGACAGCAGCCATTTTATTTCTCCCAATGATTGCTCCCCAGACAAAATAAGCCATTATAACTAATGAAAGGTATTCGGAAATATATCTATAATAAGTAATATTTAGGTATTTTTATTTTCTTAATTCCAGGAGGACCCCTTTACAGGGAAATTTCCCGGTGGGCCAACTGAACCAGTGGAACTTTTTATGGATGTATTTTGTGTAAGGGACTGTAGTATTTGGCTCTGTTGGGGTGGTATAATGTTCCACAATATGGTATTGCTGTCCCTACCTTCCATCAATTTGGACCCAACTACAAAACGGGGCCACTTTTAGAATTTTTCCAGGGTCACTTTAAGTTCCCAATCCACCCCGGGTGGGAGCGTAACCCTCAAGGCATTTCGCCATGCACAACCGTTTTCCCCCTTATCAGGGGTGAGCAATCACATCCAGTCAGAAATTTTTCTGCCTATACTGCCCGACTCCTCCAGAGCAGGGTCTCGTTCTGCCGGAGACCCCCCTCAAGGATCAGTAACCCCCCTGCACTCCAGCTGTTCTGAAACTACAACTCCTAGAATCCTCCTTTCACTTCTATGGGAGTTACAGTCAAATAAGTGTGCATGCTGGGAGTAGTAGTTTTTCAGCAGCTGGAGCGCCGCAGGTTGCTGATCCCTGCCCTACGACGTCCTCTCTTCACGTTTGGCCCATTCACACACGTCCTCGGTTTTCTCTATATAAAAGCGCTAAGTGGTGCATTACTGATTTCATTGCAGCACAAAGCCCAGATGCACAAGGGCCTTGTGCATAAAAACCGTTCCAAAAAATTATGTCATTGTGTTTCCCATAGCAACCAATCAGATTCCAAGTCGAAAATTGGTGACACCCTTTCCCCTCCAAGCAGAAGTCATCTAATCGAGTGCTCTGCAGTTTTTCCACATGAGGCCCCTTGTGGGGCACTGGCAGATATAAGCAGCTAACATTGCAGGGGCCACAGTGGCCCTCGTGTCTGCCGGCCCGCTGACAGGTCTCGGACAGTGCAGATCTCAGGGGCAGTGGAGATCTGCAGACACTAGAAGGTGTATCGTGATTTCCTTACAGCACAATCACTGCCAGCAGTCGGAGGAGACAATGGCCGTGTATGAGTCACCGCCGCTTCTCAGGAGGATGATACGGCTCTGTACAAAAAAGAGACCCGAGGAGGAGAAGGGGGGGGGGACCATTACAAAAACTGAAAATAAGTATTATTCAGACTGACTAATATTCAGAAGAATGGAGTCCAACCTGATTATTGTTTAACTGTGGTACCCCCCTCCCTCATACAGCACCCAGATATTCAATACCCATACAGTACACTAGTAGCACCCACAAATCACCACAGCCCAAGTGAGGACTGATCCTGACACTTGTGTTGCCCATGTAATAACAATTCTGGAGCAATTTTTTTATATAACTTTATGTATTGTATGTATTATGCCTGCTACAAAGTTTATGAGTGAATTTCCAGCCGTTTTGCACCGAAGGTCCAGATGGGTGTTATCCCAGCTGGTAACACCCAGCTGGAACTTCTTGCAGGCTGATAGCAATTCATTTATAACTTCTAGCAGGAATATTAGAGGAATGACACAACATAAAGCTATATGAAAACGTGCTTCTGGATTTTTATTACATGGAGAATGTAAGTAGTTAATAAAAGAACCATGTCAGGAGAGGGGACGATTCCTCTTAAAAAGTTTTTTACAAAAAAAAAAAAACTGAAAAAAATCTTTATGTTAAATAGCCAAAATGACATCAGATTACAGAACAACATGTAAATGATGCCAAGGACGCAACATTTCACATAATATAGGGCATTACCGTATGTTGCACCATTTGAAATATTCCCTTATAGGAGTTATCCCATGACTAAAGTAAAAAATGAAAATCAGACATCATACAGTACATGACAATCTCTTTCTGACAAAGCTAGAACCAGCCCTGTACCTCACATGGATCCAGAGATCTCTCACATTCATTGCTCTGCTAGATTTATATCAAGCTGTCAGATCAAGGGGAGTGTCTTTTCTGCTGCAGTTCAGGGGGCGTCTGTGCTCTTCCTATTACGGCTCAGGAGGTGTGTCTGTGCTCTTCCTATCACAGCTCAGGAGGCAGTTGAAGGATGAAACAGAGCATGTGCGACCACCTCAGTGAGGCGGACAAAGAAATAAGAAAAAGAACAAACCGCAGGTGGTGCTGTACAGATACATTTTATTGATAACTCAGCGGCTATGCTAAATTTTTAATTACATGCGATTACAAAAGTATTCAGATCCAGGTGCTGGTTTGAAAACTGGACAATATTTTTTTGTGGGACAACCCCTTTAAATATGTATGCACTGAACATAGTGCCCAAGTACCATGTGACCCTGATCCTAATGGCACAGGAGAGCACCCATAGCTGTTCTGATATGCAAATAAACTGAAAAAAACCCAAGGGGCAGTACTCCTGTACATCGGAGCCCAGCCACTACCATTAAAATTGAGGCCTGCGCCTCTCATCTTCTTCTTCCCTACACCTCCCTCCACTCCTGACGTCAGAAATCTCACACAGGCACATATGTAACGTGCCACGCCCCAGGGCCAATTGTGTCCCAGGTTTTTAGGAATGCGGTGGTGATGCGACTTTATTAGTTTAGTGTGGGTCACAGTGCTCCTACCTGGATACCATCAATCCCCAGGGTTAGGCTCCGTAGCAATAAAGGGGAGTGAGTTGTAGTTGGTGGAGAATAATCCAAGCCCAGACTTTATAAAGTTCAACAGCTTTACTGGAATAAACTTACACCCAGAAAAATACTTGATCTTTCCCTGGCTCCAGCAGGTTTGGGATAAACTGGCAGGCAGGTAAACTGGATAGCTTGCTTTATCTTTCTCTGCTGTGCTAGACACTGGCTTCGGTCTGGTTGCTGGACTTTCTGACAGTTCTGGTACCTTTGAGTAGGGTGCCTTTGGCTATTGACCCCCTCATAATACTGTCTATAAATTGTAAGAGCCAGGGTGCTCTATGAGCTGCTTCCCTTGGGAGACTCCTGCCGCAGGAGGGGCCATTCCCCTCACTTGCCTTGTCTTGTCTCTTTCCAACTCCACTCTAGACCGACTGTAGCTTCCTACAACTTTTCCCTTGGTAGGAAGCAGGACTAGCCCACTTTTGCCCAAAAGGGGGGAGAATGGAATGGTAAGTTCCAGTCTATCTTCTTCAGCCAGATACACTACCGCCTGCTGGATAACCAGGTACAGTGCATAAAATACAATACATTAGTTACATAGCCTTGTTATTAAGGTACAATATCAAAGGACCTGGAATCAAGTACACAGATTATATTATTTGTTAGCCATTAGAGACCGTAGCACGGTGTAGGAATGGTAGTGCCCGCTCTGGGGTACTACACATGTTGCCCATTTGTCTGCTCCTGTGTCTTCTGTTCCCTTCTGTTGGTATTGGTATCATCCAGTGGCGTAACTACAACTGACCGGGCCCCACAGCAAATTTTAGAATGGGGCCCCCCCCTCAGCAACTTCTTCGCAACCCCCAACTCGCGCATCCCCCACTCCTGTGTCTGGTCAAAACTGCTCTCTCAGACGAGGCCCGGCAGTCGCTCTGTCCGTTTCCTACACGTATATACTATATATAATGTCATTGTATAATACTGTTGAGGGGGCCCTGACAATAAAATATTTTAGTATTCCTCCTGAGGGGGCCCCTTGTGAGTCTGGGCCCCAAAGCAGCGGCTTCCCCTGCTTCCCCTATAGCTACGCCCCTGGTATCATCAAGCGTGGTAGTGCATGTGCCAGGACGGTTAATGACACCAATGCCACAGAAGAGAACAGAGGGCGAAGGCACAAACAGATTAGCCCCTGTGTGAAATTTCAAGCGCTGGGTTTCTGACGTCAGGAGTGAAGAAAGGTGTAGAGAAGATGGGAGTGACTGGCCTCCAATGCACAGGGGTACTGCCCCTTGGACTCTTTTCAGTTCGTTTGCATATCGGAATACACATTTTTTGGGGGGAAACAAAGATCAATATATCAAAAAATAATGTCTGGGATGCAGTAAATGTGATCTGCAGGGCTCCGGGAGCGGTTTTATAATGGGAAAATGGTGGTGACATACCCTCTTTAAATCACAAATAACCTTCACAAGGACCACCAGCCTCAAGAAATCACTACGGGAAAAAAAAAAAGCCTGCATATTTTATGGGCTGTTCAGGAATCGACAGATAGTTGGCAACATTGGCACTGGTGTCGGAGAGGAACCAGCCACCAGTATTATAAATGGCACATGACAGTGGCGACACTGATACAGATCTTGCAGGAGCTTAAACGTTTCACCTCTGCTATTTTGCATCCCGTTGGCCTCTCACCCAGTTAAGCCAGTACTCTCTGCTCTGCACTGATGGGGGGCAATCACCCTGAAACAGCCGTCTGCAGATGAGATACTGGCTTGACTATATTCATAAATTATGTCTCAAGGCCTGTTTAAGAGGTCAAACATTGACTTATAGGATAGCTACCTTACACCTGGTGGCCCGAGAGGATCAGCTTTCTTTTCTTTTTGGAAACACTTTTGTTACAGTGACTGTATTATTCCCATTGTCCTGTACTACTCCTGCACATGATCCTGCCTCACAGTACAGATGCAGGGTAGTCACAAAAGTCCCTCTGCCTCGGAGGTCTCTTCAGTCGCTGACGCTTGTGATCGGCTCAGGTCACTTGGAGGTTGTCGTAGATTTAATTATGATGACGTAACAATGCATCATTTCTTCCTTCTTAGGCATCACCATCTACGCTGTTGGCGTTGGCAAAGCCATTGACGAAGAGTTACGAGAAATTGCTTCATCGCCGCAAGAGAAGCACGTTATCCATGCTGACGACTTCAGCTCCATGGGATACATCACTGAGAAGTTAAAGTCCAGCATCTGCGATGGTACTGTATGTTGATGTTACTTGCCCATTACAGTGATTTGTCATACCTATTGAACTTCTTGTTTGATACATATATATATGATGATCATTGCAGGGGTATACGTAGAAATCAAATGGCCACACAGCATGCGCCAAAGATAATATTTTTTGAGACATATTTTTCTACGCTCTCAGCCTAATATTAGATAATCCTGGCTAAATGAAGTCACACATCTACAACTGAACTCTTGGGAGCTGTAAAACAATCTCTATGTAGTGGGCGCCCCCCAGTGGTGACTGCAGGAAAATGCTAAAACAGTGAGGCAAGATAATCAGGTTAGTGCAAGGCCTCATAGCAATTGCGTAGTCTTCCTCTCTCATAGGTCTCGCCGTCAGTGATATGAAACGCTAAATATATTTACTCAGTAGAGCAGAAGCTTATGCTCCAGAGCTGCTCTTCCAACTGTAAATCAGAACTGCCAGTTAGGAGTTTATTACAAAGCGTTCCATGTCTACTTGTATTACGTCAGTTAAAAAAATATAGGGGGACATTTATCAAGACCGGCGTTTACATTGACGATCTTGATTCCGCCTGCATAACCAGGGATGGGCTAAATTTATGCAGGGGCGCAGGCCTCTTACAAATTTGGTGCATTCTACAGCTGGCCGTGCGACAGATTAAAATCTACAGCAGCCTCCTAGCTGCCATGGATTTCAGTCTTAATTTACGCCATGTGTGAATGCAGATAAATGTGCCGGGTCTGCTGGCTTTACCCCCTCCTGCCTTCATCATGCCCCTTTTATTACCACTGGCCAGAACGGGGAAAAGTCACAAATTTAGCGTGTGCCAAATTTTGTGACTTTTTTTTACACATGTCGTAAATACCGTAATAATTGTCCCCCCATATTTTTTTTTTTTTTTTTTTTTTAGGATGGAGCAATTGGAAAACCACCACTGACCTCTCCAACCAAGGTAAGAACTGGAGAATTGTATATAGGAGTCTAATAATAAGAGTGGAAATTCATAGTTTTTGTTCCCTGCGCTGTGATTCTATACTGATATACTAGCACTGGCTGTACACCCACTGGACTCCTGGACGGGGGGCTGCAAAGTTGTATGTACTGAAGGCAGGGGCGGATTGGCCATAGACCTTACAGGGAAAGTTCCCAGTAGGCTGATGCCCAGGGGGCCGCCTGAACCCTTATCATTGCTGGCCACTGGAAGTTTTTGGGGATGTATTTTGTGCTGCTGGCAGTATTTTGTGATGGACTGAGGTATTTTGGCCCTGTTGGGTGGTATAATGTGCCACAATATGGTATTTCTGGCCCTGCCTTCCATCAAATTTGATCCGACTACAAAATGGGGCCACTTTTGGTATTTTGTTCCAGGGCCACATTAAGCTCCCAGTCTGCCCCTGGCTGTAGGTAAAACATAGAATGCCTCCCTGCGAACTGGCTCAGAGGGATAAAATGTGGAGGCCCGGATAACAATACAAGGTTCTTTGCACACAGTAAGGCTATTTTCACAAATGTCTTTTCCTTTAAGGCTTTGAGATCCGGCAGAGGATCTCAAAACCGGAGAAAAACAACTTCAGTTTGATTTAATACAAACGGCTACATACGTTCCGTTCGGATGTGGTTATATCAAATCAAAAATGAACAAACCTTACAACACCATTGTTTGTCAATGGGCATCGGATCCTTGTTTTTTCTGTCTGAAAAAAACAATAATGCATCATTGACTTACATTGTTTTTAGTACCGGATCCGGCTTGTTCCGTTTCACAGAACGCAACAAACCGTAACAGAATGCATCCTGTTGCATTCCGTTCTGGTTTGTTCAGTTTTGTCCCCGTTGACAAGGAATAGGGACAAAACGGTAGTGTTTTCTTCCGGTTTTGAGATCCTCTGCCAGATCTCAAAATTTGAAAGGAAAACCCAAATGTGAAAGTAGTCGAAGGAAGATACTATGGTGGGTCAAGTTTGGATACAGAATTTACCAGATAGTGACGTATATACTTTTTCTCATCTGTTTTTATTTTCTGATTGTACATTTTTTAAATTCTATTTCCTATACATGTTTATGGGGGAGGCCATCTTGCCTGAGCCATTGTTAACAGCATTTAGGGATATGCATTCCATAGATATCCATAGGTGCAATGGACAGGAGATGGGTGATTGACTTCTATGGGAGAGTGTTGTCAGCTACCTGTGCGGGAGGTCATTGTGCAGGGAGGGGGAGTAGATAAGCTGTGATATCAGCTATTGTTAAAGGGCAGATCCTGTTTTATCAATGGTTATCTTCTGCCATTGTAATTCTGCTTGTGCTGATAATGAGATAACTGCTGAAAAGTTATCGTTAAAGGACGGGGATTGTCCTCATATAATTAGGCTCAGTGGTCAGTACAAAAACTGCAAGATATTAGGATTTTTTTAAGTGTAGATAGTGACATTGAAAATTAAAAAATTACCATAAAAATACATTTAAATAGGTCATTTTCTGATGACACATTCCCTCTAACAGTTCTGCTTAGTGGCCTCACACCCAATCAATGCCAGAACAGACCCCACATCACGTCCCATCATCAGTAATGCTTTTATTAGAATAATTAACTTTGTAAGGCTACTTTCACACTAGCGTTTTTAAATTCCGGTATTGAGTTCTGTCATAGGGGCTCAATACCGGAAAAAAAAACGCTTCAGTTTTGTCCCCATTCATTGTCAATGGGGACAAAACTGAACTGAAGACAACGGAATGCTCCTGAAAGCATGCTGCGGTTTGCTCTCCGGTCCAGGCATCCGCACCAAGACGGATCCGGAATGACCCCCAATGCAAGTCAAAGGGGACGGATCCGTTTGGTGTGACACACCAGTAATCCGGATCTGTCCTCCATTGACTTGCAATGGGGGGGGGGTCATTCCGGATCCGGCTACAGAGATACATACATACAGACATACATACTCACACATACATACTCACATACTCCAGCCAGGGACGCCGGCTGCATGTCTTCACGCGCCTCCTGCGCGCAGCTATGATGTTTCCCCACTGCACCCAGCAGAGGGCACTGTGGGAAATCGTCATCACTGCGCGCAGGAGGCGTGTGAAGACGTGCTGCCGGCGTCCCTGGCTGGAGTATGTAAGTATGTATGTGTTTGTGTGTATGTGTGTGTATGTATGTTCTCTGTGTCTGTGTCAACATGTGTGGGGCCGGAGCGCTGCTCCGGCTCCACACATGTATCAGCGGCAGTACGGATCCGTCGGCACCCTTTAGGTGCCGGATCCGTGCTGCCGCTAGTGTGAAAGAGGCCTAACCTGAAATTTTGTGTCTTTCAGAATATTCCTCAGAACTAAGAGGAGAGAACAGTGAAATCACAGTCTCGTGTTCAATGTCTGCCATCAAGTTCACAGCTCAAGCAGAAGGTGAGATGTCACTTGTACTTCTTTCCAAGGGTTGTCTCACAGATATAATCACTATAATTGTATCCAGTCCGATGCTCCTGTCTGTACGTTTCCTCTGTATCTTCTGCTGGGGAAATGTAGCATTACATACAGGCCATACAAATGATGGGCCACCATATAATGCATGGACGGGCAGGTCGCCAGATTGGCTGTCCATTCTGGGTTATAGTAGGGGAGCATGGGGAGGGTTCTCATTATAAGGTCATATGTCCAAATCATAAAGGTGTGAATAATTATGCAATTATTTCATTTTGGTAAAGAATGTAGATCACTTTGTACAGGTCTGTAATATAGTAACCTTATATAGGGCCGAAAAAAAGACATCTGTCCATCCAGTTCGGGCAAAAAACCCCTGTGAGGTAGAAGCCAATTTTCCTCACTTTAGGAGAGAAAAAATTCCTTCCCGACTCCAATCAGAATTACTCCCTGGATCAACGACCCATCTCTAGTAACTATAACCTGTAATATTATTACCTCCAGAAATACATCCAGGCCCTCTTGAACTCTTTCAGTGAACTTACCATCACCACCTCCTCAGGCAGAGAGTTCCATAGTCTCACTGGTCTTACCATAAAGAATCCTCTTCTATGTTTGTGTACAAACCTTCTTTCCTCCAGGCGCAGAGGATGTCCCCTCGTCACAGTCCTCGGGATAAAATAATGATACTACTGACCTTGATGTCTTCTTGAAAAAAGAACCAAAATAGGCCAGATGTTTTTAGACAATCAAACAATTAAAGGGGTTGTGCAAGAATGGGGGCAACCCCCCCCCCCCCCACCACATGGCTGGGCATGTAAAGGGAAGCTTAATTACCTGCTCCCCACGCCTTCTCCTCCTGCCATGCCATGTTCTGCCGGGCTTCCTCCCTGAAAACATCCTGTCTGATATCGCCCGCAACCAATCACCGGCTATGATGGTGACCGGATCACCTTGCATCGTGGGACCATTCGTCATGACGTACGGGGAGCTGGTCACCACCGCAGACAGTGATTGGCTGCAGGTAATGTCAAACTGGATGTTTTCAGCGAGGAAGCCCAGCAGAACATCGCAGGCTGGGAGAAGTGGGGAGACAGCAAGTAGGTAAGTAAGCTTCCTTCTCCAGGTCCAGCCAAGAGGGAGGGTTTGCCAAAAAAAATAAAAAAAAACATTCTTGCACAACCCCTTTACTTATTGCATTAGTAAGCACAATGTTTTAGACCCCTTTACATTTGGCAGCGGTGGAAAGGCCATACCACAAGCACCTGCCTTAAAGGGGTTGTCCACTGTTTTACTACTGATGGACTAACCTCAGGATAGGCCATCAATATCTGATCTTGCACCGCTGCCAATCAGCTGTTTCAGAGTGGCTTCCAGCATCGGAAGTCTTTGCTGGAACGACTAAGCCCTGCAAAGGACGGAGCTTGTGACTACAGCACTGCTGCCATTCACTTCCATAACCAGCTCTGTCCGCTACACAAGCTACTGTATGATGATTGGCAGGGGTGCAGGACGTTGGACACCTGACGATCAGATATTGATGGCCTATACTGAGCATAGGCCATCAGTAGTAAAGTCATGCACACAGCCATATTACAGATCGGTATTACACCGCCATTGTACTGTACACATACCATGGCCTACACAGATCTGTTCTAGTCCAGATATATTGCTTCTAGGGGAGAATACTGAGCCTCATAAACCATCATGCAGCGGGACATGGTATAGCACTCCATATGCTGCCATACGGCACTCTCCAGACAGCACTGACATGTGCATGAGCTTTTAGGGTGCCTGTATGGTGTATTGTGACTATACTACATAGTAGTGCAATGTTTGTAGGTGATACAGTCTCCATAATATGCCATACATTGTAGCATGCATGTAGAAACTCAGTATATTGAAATGCAGGCATAGAATGTGTCCATTGCAGTCCTCAGGTGCCGTATCACAGATCCCTAAAAGACAGATCCCTAGCCAGCATTCACACCAGTCTTTACGTCTGACTTTTTGTATCTGATTTTCCAGAAAAAGACAAGGAGGAGCAGTGCCAGTGTAAGAACATTATGGAGTTTCAGTCCAATTCGAATGAAGAAGTCAGACGGCTAACTCATCAGTATATCCTTTACAGCAAATATGTCACCGCTTGTATCATCGGTTACACTGAGCGCAGTCATTACATGGCCTTATTTCAGCCTTATCCTGGAAAATGTGAGGGATACTTTCCCACATGACGACTCCTGTATGTTCTGCTCCCACATGTTGTGAGGGGGGAACTGAATTCTCCCATTTTGGAAGCTTCTCTACAAAGGTTCATGGGAAAGCATCAAGGCCATGAATAACGCTGACGGTTACTGACATGATATGATCTGCCCATGAGTGAGATGCAAGCAGTTATTGTCCTTCCGTTATATATTGCCCACGTATTAACACCTTAACGACCGCCCACTGTTTTTTGACGGTGGGTAGAACAGGTCTTGAATACGCAGTGACGTCTTTTGGAGTGGATGCTTCAAAGGGGTTTTTTTCATCTTAGATATTGGTGGCATATCACTAGGAGAGGTGGGATATGCCACCAAAGTCTAAGATGAGACAACCCCTTTAAAACTTAGAGATAGACCGCTGGAGCAGGCCGAGATTCTGAGGAGAAGATAGAAGAGCTTTATAACCATTTCTGTCTCTTTTCCACATTTTCCACATACATGACCACTATTTAGTGAATACAGGCAGAAACAATTCTGCTACCGATATTGGAGCTGACAATTGTGTTCTTACAAAGTGAACCCCCCCACATCCCCGATCAGCTCTGCCAGTAATGACAGGGGGCTCTTTTCCTATGGACTCCCCAGTTATAGTAGAAAATCGCTAAATAAAAAGTGTGAATGTCCCCCCCAGAGGTGACCTAATATATAATTTTCCAACGTACCATTTACAAGAGTATTCTGGTCATTTTATTCATTTGATGCACTTATATAACGCTACGATATTCTTTAACGCTTTACAGACATTAGCATCCAACTATCCCCAATGGGGCTCACAGTATAAGTTTCCTATCATTATGTCTTTGGAGTGCGGGAGGAAACCGGTGTACCCACAGGAACAAATGCAAACACGGGGAGAACATACAAACTCCACGCAGATGTTGATTTTAGTTGGATTTGAATCCAGAACCCCAGTGCTGCAAGGTGCTAACCACTGAGCTGCCCATTGAAATTGGCAGCTATCCCCTATCCACAGGACCCCCGCCAGTCAGCTGTTTAAAGAGAAGGCAACGCTCATGAGGGCGCTGCATTTTCTTCACTGTTAACCTGCTCGTCATTGACATTGCAGCAGCATCCTGGTGTAATTACAACTTCTCCGTTATTCACTTCCATGGGAAGAAGCAGATGGAGTGTAACTGCTCCTTCCCATTGAAGTGAATGGGACAGAGCAGTTGTAATTACACCTGCTCGCTACTGCGTTGTCAACAGCAAGCAGGCAAACAGTCAAATCCCTGTAAGGCATCATGCACATGGCAGTATTTTATATCTGTGTCCAATCTGCATTTTTTGCGGATTGCACATGGACCCATTCATTTTATGTCATCCATGTGCTGTCCACATCCGTGTGTCTGTTCCGCAAATTATATTGTCCCTATTGTGGACATGAGTAGTAATTTCTAGTAATGGGAGTGAGAAAAATGTGGAATGCACATGGAAGGTGTCCGTATTTTGCGGATCCGTTTTCGAACCACAGTACAGACACGGTCATGTGCCTGAGGCCTTAAGGGAACCTGACGGCTCATTTATGTTATCGAATCTTTTGCAGCTGATCTCTGCCTCGCCTTCCGCTCCCAGCTGGAACATCATAGATAAAAGCAGAGCCAGCAGCCTCTTCAATACAGTGAATACTGATGAAGTTAGGGGGATATGGGTTAGGGAGCACATAGACTTTTACTAAAGAAGTTATTTAACAGGGCTTCATGAGGATTTGAACCCCAGACCTTCTGTATGGCAGGGAAGAAACTACTTAACAGGTCTTCATCAGGATTTGAACCCCAGGTAGAAGAGTGTATGGCACATAGAAGTTACCATTACACTACAGACCTGTTCTGCTGGAAGGGCTGAATTTTCTGTTTACAAATCTATTGGGGCAAGTGTCATTGGTAAGAAGTCAACCACGAATTATATAAACAATGTGGAGCTCAGTATTCTACCAGATCTGTAAACCTGTTAGGCCTCTTTCACACTTGCGAAAGTGAAGAGTGCCGCTGGATCCGTGCTGCCGCAGGTACACGTGTGGGGCCGGAACCGCACTCCGGCCCCACACATGTAAGACACTGTGTTTGAGGAGGGGGGGGGTTAAACTTACCTTTCCCTGCAGCTCCTGACCTGTCCCAGCGATGAGGAGGAAGACGGCGCGCACAGTGGTAAGTTTCACCACAGCGCCACCTGCTGGAAGGAGGAGGGAGCTGACAGGGAAAAGGTAAAGGGATGGATCCATCATAAACTCCACTGAAAGTCAATGGAGGACGGATCCGTTTACTATTGTGTTACACCGAACGGATCCGTCTCCATCGACTTGCATTGGGGGACATTCCGGATCCGTCTTGGTGCAGATGCCCAGACCGGAGAGCAAACCGCAGCATGTTGCAGTTTGCTCTCCGGTCTGGAGACTGAAGAGAACTGAACGGAATGCTTTTAGGAGCACTCAGTTCTCTCCAGTTCAGTTTTGTCCCCATTGACAATGAATGGGGGCAAAGCTGAAGCGTTTTATTCCGGTATTGAGCCCCTATGACGGAACTCAATACCGGAAAAATAAAACGCTAGTGTGAAAGTAGCCTTATATGCAATTATAGTGTGGAGTTCATCTTTGCTCCATTCTTTGTTTTTGAGCAGTCCCACTAGGAAGTTTACCCCTACCATGTAGCACAAGGTCCCGTGTTTGAACTATAATTAATTTGATCGAGACATTTTTCGGCTGTGCATGGGTGATCCCACTTACATCAGCCTTCTACCCCAATGAGCTCAGGGTTTTGGAGGGCCAGATAAGAAGACTGTGGGATCACACGTATCAGGGCAGCTATTCCGCTTTAAGTAGAGAAAGGAAGTAGTTTTCTTTTGGGGTTTTGGTCCTGTTTGGATTTATTTTTAATTGAAGAATAAGGGTTATATTTTAGGGAAGGGGTTTTGTTCTTTTCTGGTTGGTATTTTGATTTTGAAACCTTTCCTTCTCATTGAAGCTCGCTGATAGCTGACTGATCAGTTCTCTGAATCATAATAACCTGTACAACACGGGGAACACTGTAAATGTAGTTTCCTTGACATGAACCCACTGGAGCAGATAACACGACGGATGGAAGAACTGGAGAATCGAGTGGGACAAAGATAGTAGAATGGACATGAACTGTACAAAGAGGGGATATTGTTTGTTCCGTTCATTAGGAGAAAACTATTCCATGTGATCGATTATCTGAACATCGGGAAAATGTATAAAGTGCAGGAAATTGTCTTATTTATATTGTTTTAGCATGGCATGTTGGAATACAGAGTATAATAGAGTATTTGTCAATTATGAGGTCATCAAAGAGGAGCTGTCACCTCTCCTGACGAGTCTGCCATAGTAAATACTTGTCTTCTCCATGCAATCACAATTCTGAAGCATCTTCTCTTAGAACTCTACATTGCATTGTTCCTCTGTTATTCCTCCTGAATACTGTGTTTATGAATAAATTCACAACTCGGTGTTACTATTCTCCCTTTATCGCATGGTTGTGTCTCCACATAGTCTGACCCTGGCATAAATGATTGGACAGACTGTGTACGGACATGCCCCACCGACTCCAGAATTATTTCGTAGGGAATATAAGGATTTACTAAAACAGACAAGTCAGAAGAGGTGACTGATTCTCGTTCAAGGGTTGTCTGATTTCATGATATTGGTGACCTATCCTCCATCAATATCAGACCAGTAGGAGTCCGACTCCCGCCGCCCTCACCGATCAACTGTTTGAAGAGGCCGCAGATATGCATCCTCGTCGATGTTTACCTACATGGTGTCTACATTGTAGTAGTGGTGCAGTTTAATTCCAACTGTTTGTCCCCTTCACTTGAATGAGAGAGGAAGCTGTAATTACACGGGAGATGGTGCGCTACAGGATGCAGCACTCGGGACGAGCATCACAGCCTTTTCAAACAGATGATCGGCAGTGGTCGCTGGGATACAGACTAACACAGATCAGATATTACGGAGCTGAGGATAGATCATCAATATCATGAAACCGGAATGTAAAATTCTATTGGAAAGAAAACAGAAGAGTATGGAGGATCAAGTCTAGTTTTGTACGTTCAAGCTTATGAAGTCACATTGTTTTATGCAATATAAATATTAAACGGTAAACTATTTGTAATAAGTGCGGCTGTGTCTATTAATGGGTCACCTACCCTATGTCTTTGTATAAAGGGCAACAGGACATTCTTATGTTATTAAAGTGTAGCTTCAATACAAAATAAATCTTCTTAGCGCCCTTAGATACCATTCCCTTTATAGCTGACCTTTCCTTCCCATCATCTTCCAAAAATCAATCACTGGAAGTTAATATTGCCATCCAGCAGGGGCTGACTGGACATATACCTTACAGGTGGGCCGCTGGCCTGGTACATAATGAGCTGATGCTCTCAGAATGAATTATAGGGTTATTTCCATCTTAGACAATGGGGGCCTATCACTAGGATATGCCCTCATTGTCTTAAAAGTGCGGGGCCCACACCTATATCGAGAACAGAGCCCCCAAAGTGAAGGAGAGCACACTGCGCATTCGCAGCCGCCCACCATTCATTTCTATGGGGCCGCCGAAAACAGCTGACCGCTGGCTCAGCTATTTCCATCAGCTACGTAGAAATGAATGGAAGCGGTGGCCGCGCATGAGTGGGGCACTCACATTCTTTTCTATTGGAGCAGTAGGTGGGAAACCTGGGGTCCTCCAGGCGCAGAGCTCCCCGCTCCGTTCTCCACCTCTGGGACCCGCACCTATCAGACAATGGGTGCATATACTAGCAATATGCCCCCATTGTCTAAGATGGGAATACTCCTTTAATGCTAGGAGTTACTTATGAACCTGGCCAGCAGCTGGAGATGATCTCCTGAACTCAACTGTATCACAGTCCACGACTGCGGTATTGCTGAACCCACCTACTTCTGTTGTCCCTGCCTACTTGTGTTGCCCCGCCTTTTGTCAATTTGGACTTGTCTACAACTTGGTTCCACTTTTAGATTTTTTTTTTCAGGGCTACTTTCATTTCCAAGACCCTCCTGCCTTCCAGTTAAGTCCGAGTTTACATCCGCGTTAAAAGCTCTGTTTGGGGCTTCTGTCATAGATTCTGTTAAAAGACAGGACAAAAAATTTCTGAATGTAAAAAATAAGCAGTAGGGATGATCAAACTTGATGTTTTCAAGTTCGGCGTTCAGGTTCTGGGTCAATTCCATTATGTATTCCCTTATCACGGAATATAGTGGACCAGAAGCCTTCAAGAGGCATTCCGCCATAATAGAAGTCTATGGGCAGCGTAACGAATCCAGACAATTTCTATTAGGCCTCTTTCACACGAGCGTGACAGATTAGGTCCGGGTGCGTTCAGGGAAACTCGCACCATTTTACAACCAAGTTCAGTCAGTTTTGTCTGTGATAGCATTCAGTTGTTTAGTTGTTTTTTTTCTGCGAAGGTGCAATGCGCTTTGATGCGTTTTTTAAGCGTATGATAAAAAAACCTGAAGGTTTACAAACATCTCGTAGCAACCATCAGCGAAAAATGCATTGTATCCGCATTTTTTCACTGAACCCCCATTCACTTCTATGGGGCCAGGGCTAAATGAAAAACACAGACTATAGAACATGCTGCGTTTTTCACACAAAGCAGAACGGATGCGTGAAAAACGCTTATGTACACAGACCCATAAAAATAAATGAGTCAGGATTCAGTGCGGGCGCTATGCGTTCACATCATGCATCCGCGCAGAAAACTCACTCATGTGAAAGAGGCCTTATACAGGACCGGACTCCTGCATGCTGGAAAATGATGGAATGCAACGTGTAACGCTTGTGCACTCAGGACGGGTTTTCATGGACTGTGGTCCACAGATGTGTGAATAAGGCCTAAAGAGTTATGGCCACCACCTTGGATATGCAGTCACATTTGCTTATTGGGCACTGGGACAAATGGCCCCAACATTCTGAGATCAAGATAGGGACCATCTCACTTCACCAAATTGTATTTATTATGTAGAGACAGTAAAAACAAGGCACTTACTAATGTATTGTGATTCTCCATATTGTCTCCTTTGCTGGCTGGATTCATCCATCACATTATACACTGCTCATTTCCAGGGGTTACAACCACCGCTGCAACACAGATGAAAGGCGGCCAGGACCGGAGCTCCTGTGCATGTCCTGGACACCAGGGAGCACGCACGACCACTGCTGCTGGATAACAGGGTGGTCGTAACCCCTGGAAATGCAGTGTATAATGTGTTGGAAAAAATTAATCCAGCCATCAAAGGAGACAATATGGACAATCACAATACATTAGTAAGTGCCTTGTATTAAAGGAGAACTCCCGCAAAAATTTTTTATTCTCTGACCTGTTAGAAAGGTGCATGATATAATCTGTAGTGATTGTCATTTTCTTATCAGAGGCTGAAATTGAGAGTTTCCACTCTCTTCTTATTGTAGCTGGGTCATGTGACCAACTCCCTGACCTCCAACTGACCCAGGACAGGAAGCCAGTCACTTCTCTATTCATTTCTATGAGACTGAAAGTGAGGCTCCCATAGGAATGCCTAGAGAATTAGACTTCCTGTCCACACAAGTCTGTGAGTTGGTGGGTCTGATTCCTAGTCACATGACACAGATCAGAAATTTCAGGATGATATAACTCAAAAATTCAGCTACTGGTAAGAAAATGATATTCACTATAGATTACATCATGTAAATTTCTAGGACATGGAATAACATTTTTGCGGGAGTTCTCGTGCTGTCCGTGTTCTCCATGTACTGAATTATAATGCATTTATTCATACACCGATTTTTCACTGAACGTGGGTCAGCAGAAAACCCACAGAGATATGCATTTATTTGATGATGCATCAGTGTTCTGGACCATCGGTAAGCCACGCTATGAAAACGAAGTTTAAGCCTAGAGGTGTAAGTAGAATACAGATGACACACGGACCACTCTTGGATGAACCACTGACCATCTAGTCATGGATGTCAGATGTGTGAAAGAGGCCTAAGTGGGGGTCCCAACACTGGACCAATCAGACAACTGGAGATCCCGTCAGACCATTATAAGTGATGAAATACAACAACATGAGACTTTCCTGGGAAACCAGTCATTTATTAACAGTTTGATGTAGAAATTTACTTCTCACTGGGCTGCTGTTCAGGCATGCTTCTAATGATATCAGAGTCACCTGCAAGACAGAAAATCAAGGTGTTAAAGGCACAAGTAAGGCATTTAATCTCTAATACAACCGAAATAGGAAGGCACACCAAATATTCATTACACTTTATCAATATCCCCGAAATATGCCCCACATATACTGAAACAGGTTAATTCTACAAACGCTAAAGGGGTTCTCAGACTTTATAACTGATGATCAGTGGAGGTCCAAGACTCAGTACCCCGGACGATCAACTTTTTAAGAAGACACAGTCACTCGCAAAAGCGCCACAACGTTCTTGCAGCTTTCCCTAGACCATGTGACGACACGTTCATCAGTCATGTGGCCTCGGTGGAGGGAGTGGGGATGAGCAGTGATACCAAGCACAACCACTATACAATGTACGACGCTGTGAGAGGGGAGAAGACCTCGCCGCCTTCTCAAAGAGCTTATCATGGGGGTCCCGGGTGTCGGACCTCGACCATCAGTTACTGGAGACCTATCCAGTCACACTACGCCCATAGTCACACAAACGCAAATTTTTTTCCCCACTAATGGGGGGAAAAAAGTTAAAAAAAAACAAAACAGGAAATTAAAAAAATTCCAGACAAAACTTGTTTTTCAATATGCGTTTTAAGGCCAGTACCAACAGCATCAAATATTCCCATCTCAAGCATTTATGGCCAAGATCTGAATAGGTCTGTATACAGTAGGGTTGAGCGATATACGATTATACCGGTGTCTACGGTATACCGCGGTATTAAGAAATGGCGATATAGCGATATCACCATTTCCTAATAACCGCGGTGTTTAATGACGTAATAGGAGCGGTCGCATGTGTGCCACCCGCTTCTAAAATATCCACATCCTGTCCACTGCTTAGTGGCTTACATGTCAAGAAGGGCCCGTGATAGACGCCGCACAGCACCGCACAGGATTGAGGGGCGGAGAGTATGGCATCATTGCCAGAGTTCCCTGTAAGCTGCGCGGGCGTGCGGCCGCGCAGCTTACTTCATGCCTCCGCTGACGACCTGTCCTGGCCCGACTCACTGCCGCAGCCTGGATTTTATTGTGTATGCCTGTTCCGATAGGGAAGCCCTGCTGTGGTGGGCTCGCAACAGGCATACACCATACTTCCCTTAACGTCCTGACGTTAGCTAACGTCAGGACGTTCCTGTGCGGCGCTCCCCAGCAGGCCCCGCCTCCTCTCTAATGCCACGATTCTGGACATGGAGAACCAGTGCAGCGCG
>ONZH01005250.1:0-45257 GCA_900303285.1 Rhinella marina
CCACAGATAACAGTGATAACTCTCTGAGTACAGATAATGTAGTAGATGTCACCTGCAGTCCTATGTAACACCACAGATAACACAGTGATAACTCTCTGAGTACAGATAATGTAGTAGATGTCACCTGCAGTCCTATGTAACACCACAGATAACACAGTGATAACTCTCTGAGTACAGATAATGTAGTAGATGTCACCTGCAGTCCTATGTAACACCACAGATAACACAGTGATAACTCTCTGAGTACAGATAATGTAGTAGATGTCACCTGCAGTCCTATGTAACACCACAGATAACACAGTGATAACTCTCTGAGTACAGATAATGTAGTAGATGTCACCTGCAGTCCTATGTAACACCACAGATAACACAGTGATAACTCTCTGAGTACAGATAATGTAGTAGATGTCACCTGCAGTCCTATGTAACACCACAGATAACACAGTGATAACTCTCTGAGTACAGATAATGTAGTAGATGTCACCTGCAGTCCTATGTAACACCCAGATAACACAGTGAGTAACTCTCTGAGTACAGATTAATGTAGTAAATGTCACCTGCCAGTCCTATGTAACACCACAGATAACCACAGTTGTAACCGGTCTGAGACAGTAATATTAGTAGATGTCACCATGCAGTGCCTATTGTAAACACCACATGATAACACAGTGGATTAACTCTCTGAGTACAGATTAATGTAGTAAATGTCCACTTGCAGTCCTATGTAACTACCACAGATACTACAGTGATAACTCTCTGAGTTGAGATACATGTAGTAGATGTCACCTGCAGTCCCTATGTAACACCACAAGATCACACAGTGATACTCTCTGAGTTGAGATAATGTAGTAGATGTTACCTTGCAGTCCTATGTAACACCACATTGATACACAGTGGATAGCTCTCTGGAGTACAGAATAATTGTAGTAGATGTCCCCTGGCAGTCCTATGATTAACACCGACAGATAACCCAGTGATAAACTCTGAGTACAGATGATTGTAGTAGATGTCACCTGCAGTCCTATGTAATACCACAGATAATACAGTGATAAACTCTCTGAGTAGCAAATAATGTAGTAGATGTCACCTGCAGTCCTATGTAACACCACAGATAACACAGTGTAACTTCTGAGTACAGATAATGTAGTAGATGTCACCTGCAGTCCATGTAATACCACAGATAACACAGTGATAACTCTCTGAGTACAGATAATGTAGTAGATGTCACCTGCAGTCCTATGTAACACCACAGATAACCCAGTGATAACTCTGAGTACAGATAATGTAGTAGATATCACCTGCAGTCCTATGTAATACCACAGATAACACGGTGATAACTCTCTGAGTACAGATAATGTAGTAGATGTCACTTGCAGTCCTATGTAACACCACAGATAACACAGTGATAACTCTCTGAGTACAGATAATGTAGTAGATGTCACCTGCAGTCCTATGTAACATGGCAGATAACACAGTGAAGCACAGATAGCAGATGTCACCTGCCCAGCTGAAGACTCCACCCTGTGGGGGCGGGGCCTCATGTGACTGGGGCCGGAGCTTGAGCTGTTTTAGTAGCTGCAGCTTCATAGGTGATGGGGCCTCAGAGAATGTGGGAGGGGCTTACTGGGCCAGACCTGATCGCTGCCTGCTTCCTGCAGTTATCACTCTTGTCCAGCCTGCTCTGCAAAGTGCAGCATTGGGCTGAGGAGTCAGACTGTAGCATGCGGACCCTGGGCTCCAGGCTGCCAGGTTTTTGGCCATCGCATGTGTCTGTGCTTTTGCGCTGCCTGGCCGCTGCCCCCTGCTGATGCGGCAGATACTGCTGTATTACAGCGGAGCAGATAACGGACAGCGCTGATAATGTGCTGTGCTGCTACAGTCTGATGACGGATCTGATTCAGGGCAAAGTAATTAATATAAAAAAACTAAAAAGTGCACTTTGGTTTGATTTTTGGGCGTTAAAACAGGCGTAGAAAATCATAAATGAGACGGGCCTACCAGCCCTTCCCCGCTCATGCCACACCCACTTTTTTAGACCTGGCGTGAGCGGAGAAAAGTCACAGACCGCAGCGTAAAGGACCTTTGGGCCGCAATCTGCTCCAGAAATACGCCTAATATAGTTGTATTTCTGTTTAATAAATGAACCCCGTAGTGTATACACATATATACTATACATATATTGTATACATCCTGTACCTACACACACACATATATACTATACATATATTGTATACATCCTGTACCTACACACACATATATACTATACATATATTGTATACATCCTGTACCTACACACACACATATACTATACATATATTGTATACATCCTGTACCTACACACACATATATACTATACATATATTGTATACATCCTGTACCTACACACACATATATACTATACATATATTGTATACATCCTGTACCTACACACACACATATATACTATACATATATTGTATACATCCTGTACCTACAACACATATATACTATACATATTGTATACATCCTGTACCTACACACACATATATACTATACATATATTGTATACATCCTGTACCTACACACCACATATACTATAATATATTATGTATACATCCTGTACCTACACACACATATATACTATACATATATTGTATATATCCTGTACCTACACACACATATATACTATACATATATTGTATACATCCTGTACCTACATCACACATATATACTATACATATATTGTATACATCCTGTACCTACACACACACATATATACTATACATATATTGTATACATCCTGTACCTACACACACATATAACTATACATATATTGTATACATCCTGTACCTACACACACATATATACTATACATATATTGTATACATCCTGTACCTACACACACACATATACTATAATATATTGTATACATCCTGTACCTCACACACATATATACTACATGATATTATACATTCCTGTACCTACACACACATTATACTATACATATATTGTATACATCCTGTACCTACACACACACATATACTATACATATATTGTATACATCCTGTACCTACACACAACACATATACTATACATATATTGTATACATCCTGTACCTACACACACATATATACTATACATATATTGTATATATCCTGTACCTACACACACATATATACTATACATATATTGTATACATCCTGTACCTACACACACACATATACTATACATATATTGTATACATCCTGTACCTACACACACATATATACTATACATATATTGTATACATCCTGTACCTACACACACACATATACTATACATATATTGTATACATCCTGTACCTACACACACACATATACTATACATATATTGTATACATCCTGTACCTACACACACATATACTATACATATATTGTATACATCCTGTACCTACACACACACATATACTATACATATATTGTATACGCCCTGTACACACACATTCACACCTCGAGGGGTAGCTGAGCGCTATAGGTAGAACTTCAGGCTCAAAGAAGAAGGGGAAAGCAGAGACCTCAGTGTTCCTCACAGGACTGGCTAGGAGTCATAGCACCCTCTAGAGGCTAGTCTTGTCAATGACTCCTCTTCACGACTTGCGTCTCTATTAGAGGTGGCAAGTGGTTCTGACAGGGGCCCCTTGTTCTTCCCTATTGGTGGAGGCTCCTACTTTATCTCTATTGGTGAAGGCCCCTACTTCTTCCTGACTGGTTGAGGCCAGTATTTTATCTCTATTGGTGGAGGACCCTACTTCCTTCCTATTGGTGGAGGCCCATGCTTCCTCCCTATTGATAAACATCCCAACTTTTTCCCTACTGGTTGAGGCCTGTACTTTATCCCTATTGGTGGGAGCTCCTACTTCCTACCTACTGGTGGAGGACCTTACGTCTTCCTATTGGTGTAAGACCCTACGTCTTCCTATTGGGGGAGGACCCTATTTCTTCTTATTGGTGAAGGCCCCTGCTTCTTCCCTATTGGTGGAGAACCCTACTTCCTCTCTATTGGTGGAGGACCCTGCTTCTTCCCTATTAGTGGAGGACCCTACTTCCTCTCTATTGGTGAAGGCCCCTGCTTCTTCCCTATTAGTGGAGGACCCTCCTTCCTCCCTATTGGTGGAGGACCCTACTTCCTCTCTATTGGTGGAGGACCCTGCTTCTTCCCTATTGGTGAGGACCCTGCTTCACCCTATTGGTAGACACCCCAACTTCCTCACCAGTGGTGGAGCCCTGTACTTTATCTCTATTGGTGGAGGACCCTGCTTCTTCCCTATTGGTGAGGACCCTGCTTCACCCTATTGATAAACATCCCAACTTTTTCCCTACTGGTTGAGGCCTGTACTTTATCCCTATTGGTGGGAGCTCCTACTTCCTACCTACTGGTGGAGGACCTTACGTCTTCCTATTGGTGTAAGACCCTACGTCTTCCTATTGGGGGAGGACCCTATTTCTTCTTATTGGTGAAGGCCCCTGCTTCTTCCCTATTGGTGGAGGACCCTACTTCTTCCCTATTAGTGGAGGACCCTACTTCCTCTCTATTGGTGAAGGCCCCTGCTTCTTCCTTATTAGTGGAGGACCCTCCTTCCTCCCTAATTGGTGGAGGACCCTACTTCCTCTCTATTGGTGGAGGACCCTGCTTCTTCCCTATTGGTGAGGACCCTGCTTCACCCTATTGGTAGACACCCCAACTTCCTCACCAGTGGTGGAGCCCTGTACTTTATCTCTATTGGTGGAGGACCCTGCTTCTTCCCTATTGGTGAGGACCTGCTTCACCCTATTGATAAACATCCCAACTTTTTCCCTACTGGTTGAGGCCTGTACTTTATCCCTATTGGTGGGAGCTCCTACTTCCTACCTACTGGTGGAGGACCTTACGTCTTCCTATTGGTGTAAGACCCTACGTCTTCCTATTGGGGGAGGACCCTATTTCTTCTTATTGGTGAAGGCCCCTGCTTCTTCCCTATTGGTGGAGGACCCTACTTCTTCCCTATTAGTGGAGGACCCTACTTCCTCTCTATTGGTGAAGGCCCCTGCTTCTTCCTTATTAGTGGAGGACCCTCCTTCCTCCCTATTGGTGGAGGACCCTACTTCCTCTCTATTGGTGGAGGACCCTGCTTCTTCCCTATTGGTGAGGACCCTGCTTCACCCTATTGGTAGACACCCCAACTTCCTCCCTATTGGTGGAGCCCTGTACTTTATCTCTATTGGTGGAGGACCCTGCTTCTTCCCTATTGGTGGAGGACCCTGCTTCACCCTATTGGTAGACACCCCAACTTCCTCACCAGTGGTGGAGCCCTGTACTTTATCTCTATTGGTGGAGGCTTCTACTTCCTTCCTTTTGTCGGAAGAAGCCAGGCGTCAGCCCATGGTGCCTTCCCTTTAATCTGGCCCTGGAGGGCATCATTACAGTATTCTGTGGTGGCACAAAGGAGGCATTATCACTGTGTGGCGGAAGTATTACATTGCACAATGCAGAGGGATCATTATTGTCTGCTACACAATGGAGGGCGCTATTACAGAATGGGGACTACCCCTGAGGGCATTATCTAAGTGGCCTCTTTACTATACACCCTTTGACTCTTATATAGGGATCTGGACTTCACAACAAGGGAAATACGCTCCACTACCACTGGGAGTAGTCTCTGCTGACCCACAGGGGTGAAGACACCAGTGCAGAGCACTGAGGGATCAGGCAACACCATAGGCAGAGACAGGCTGAGGTCCGGGCAGGCAAAGTACAGGCGATCTAGAATCAGTCCAAGGTCAGGGCAATCATCTCAGGTCAGAACAGAGATCAGGAAAAGATCAGGTCAGAGAAGGGTCCAATCTGGGAAACAGGCAGATGCCAATACAATTACCATACCACATACATGTAAATACACCTGGCCTAATACCTATGTATGTGGGGTGGCATCAGTAATTGGCATCACCCAGTGCATCACCAATGTATCACTGTCCATCACCAATGTATCCCCAATGTATTAATATGTATCACTATGTATCACCAATGTATCACTGTGCATCACCAATGTATTAATATGTATCACTATGTATCCCAATGTATCACTATGTATCACTATGTATCACCAATGTATCACCAATGTATCACTGTGCATCACCAATGTATCACTATGTATCACTATGTATCACCAATGTATCACCAATGTATCACTGTGCATCACCAATGTATCACTGTGCATCACCAATGTATCACTATGTATCACTAATGTATTAATATGTATCACTATGTATCACTATGTATAATCAATGTACCACTATGTATCCCCAATGTATCACTATGTATCCCCAATATACCACTATGTATCACTATGTATCACCAATGTATCATCAATGTATCACTATGTATCATCAATGTATCACTATGTATCACTATGTATCACCAATGTATCACCAATGTATCACTGTGCATCACCAATGTATCACTGTGCATCACCAATGTATCACTATGTATCACTAATGTATTAATATGTATCACTATGTATCACTATGTATAATCAATGTACCACTATGTATCCCCAATGTATCACTATGTATCCCCAATATACCACTATGTATCACTATGTATCACCAATGTATCATCAATGTATCACTATGTATCATCAATGTATCACTATGTATCCCCAATGTATCACTATGTATCACTATGTATCACTATGTATAATCAATGTACCACTATGTATCCCCAATATACCACTATGTATCACTATGTATCACCAATGTATCATCAATGTATCACTATGTATCATCAATGTATCACTATGTATCCCCAATGTATCACTATGTATCCCCAATATACCACTATGTATCACTATGTATCACCAATGTATCACTATGTATCACCAATATATGACCAATGTATCACTAATGTATCACCAATATATCACTGTCTATGACCAATGTATCACTAATGTATCACTGTGTATCACCAGTGTATCACTATATATCACCAAGGTATGACTATGTATCACCAATGTACCACTGTCTATCACCAATGGATAACTATCACCAATGTATCACTTCCTATCACCAATGTACCACTGTCTATCATCAATGTATCACTATGTATCACCATTGTATCACTACATATCACCAATATATCACTACGCATCACCAGTGTATCACTAATGTATTACCATTGTACCACTATGTATCACCAATGTATCACTATGTATCACCAATGTATCATTATGTGTCACCAATGTATCACTATGTATCACCAATGTATCACCAGTGTACCACTAATGTATCACCGATCCTTGAAAAATGGCCATTTGCAATATGAACATCTCGCCATAGACCTCATTTGTATTCACAGTTCTGGACTGTCCTAAGTTCCTGTACATTTTCTGCCACTAGGTGTCTCACCCCCTCTATGGTTTACAGATGCACTTCCTTTTAGCAGCTCCCCATGTGGTCAAGCTTGATATTACAAGTAAAACACATAAAGAACCCAAAATGCAGAATTTCCAAAAACCGAGGAGAGTTAAGTTCTATGGAAAAAACCCGCCCGAACTGTCACTTCCCACCGGCTTGTTTAGAAACAGAATTTAGTAGAGGCGCTTATGGAGTTTTTATGGACTGACATGAAAAGAGGGCAAATAAGGTTACCGCCTGCAAATTCGGAGAGGAGCTGTTTGGCGAATGACTGTTTGGTTCAGGAATGAGGACATTCTCAGTCTGCAGTCGGAGGGAAAACTGCTATTATGTCTGTGTAATGAGGCTTTCTGTATTAAACGAAAATTACCATCTGTCTCAGATATAATCAGCAAGGCGACCGGCATGCGGAGGGTTAACCGCTCCACAGGGACTAAGCCAAACCTCCTGGTGAACGTGGGACTGTTTTAGGACTTTTTTTTATATACAGTTTAGAGGGAAATAATCTCAGCGGCTTTTTTTTTTATGCGTCATGGAATCTGATCATTAGCTCGGCGTGTATTTTACGCCATCAGGACGCGGCTACAGAGGAGCTCCTGTCCTGCCGCACCCAACCGTCCGGCTGCCGACTCAAACCGCACCCTAATAGAAATCAGCTCCGAATGCAACAAGATGAGCTTCAGTACAAAGCATGAGGAAGGGGGAGAATCTGCGCGATCCTGCGATGAGATGGGACGGTAGATATCAGAGTCCCATAAGTGGAGGATCTTACAACCTTGCTGCTATGGCGGGACTGTGACAACCTCCCTATTCTACGCAATAATGAGATATTTGGATCGCAAGACAGGCTCTAGAAATTTTGGCCTTTAATTTCTGGCAATATAAACGTCCCTTTAAATCTAGGTTATTATAGGGGGCATTTAACCCCCATCCTCCTGATCTAGGCTGGTTCTACCAATCTGCCCTATCCTGCATTCTCACATTATGCCCCTAGGTGTCATTGTTTAAATAACTAGTATCTCTATGGGACCCCCATGTCTCAGGAAAAGGGAGGCTGGAGGGTTATCCAGGTGCGGTGTGACGCCTGGATCCGAAAATGGAATTGAAGCCGCCACCTGCCCCTATATACACATAATGGGCCATAATGGGTTAATATGAGGCCCCTCTTGATATATATATATATATATATATAAGTGGAGCTGCAGCAGAGCGACCTGAAGTGCAGCGGCTGGCAATAATTCCCGACCGTCCCCAGGGGATCACCCAGCCAGAATTTCATTCCAAACCATCCCAGCTTATTAAACCTTGATTTTCCTGACTACGGAGCAGAAATGTTTAAATCTATTTACGCCTCTCTCCTCCGAATGCTTCTGTGCATTGAGAGTTCTCTAAAGTGAGGGGGGAAATTGGAGGGAGAAGCCCTGCGTCAGCAGAGTCGTGTAGGAGCGCCTGTCATTCTGCATCCTGACTAGAGGTGGGTGACTTCTAGACGCGAACGTCGTCCAAACCTCATCCACATCACACAAGATTCTCCGAAATGAACCCAAAACAAGCACCTTCTAATGCCTAGGGATCCATTTGCATGTGTTATTATATAGTGACCACTAGGGGGAACCTTAGAGAATCAGCAACATCTTCCTCCTGGATGTGTTTCTTCATAACAGAACTCCGTGTGGTCAGGTGCGGAATTGCAAGTGAAATAAAAATTACTTAAAATAACTAAATCGGCATCAATCATGATAAATTCGGTATCAACCACTGAGGAATCTCAATCCTTTTTTCATCTTAAATCGACAAGACAACCTAAAGACATTTTCATGTTAGCTAAGTCGTAAACATAGGGGCAGATTTATGAATCCCATCGACCATGTACTAACTTTATCATTTTGTGCCAGAAATTTGCCAAATTTTGGTGCATTTTCTGCCACATTGGAGTAATACAAGCCACGGGATTCCTGTTGCCAGGTCTGTGTAGACAGTAGACGTGGTCCTTGGTGTCTTTATGGATCCGACATCTTGGATTATGACCCTCATTTCCTCTTAGATAAGTGGCGCCACGTTTTTTTGGTAGCTGATTATCTCTCTTAAGCTATAGAAATTGCAGTTCTGCACAGTTGATACATTACAGCCCCCCCAACACTAAGTACCCGGGACCAGTGGCACACCGTCCTGAAGATGGGAAGGTAGAAGAAGCCGGCGATGGGTCCCTGCCAGACTGGTAATGGGTGACTCTTCAGTAGGATGTCATGTGACACATTGCGTTCTTACGCACGGTTTTTCCCGCTTTTCCTCACAGTCACTCACGGCTCAGATTTGCCTTCTGGCCTCCATGTTCCTTTCATCCGCTCTTTAATGAAATCCCCGTTTCCCCGATTCATTTGCATCAGTCAGTTAGGAAACAAATCTCCTGCATGTGAAGATATACAGAGCGGGGGCGCCGAGCACACATTCTCTCTGCTTTGACAGATGCTTGACGCGACCTTCCAGGGGCTGTTAATCAAAAAACATGACGTTCTACAAGTGCAGGATGGGGGACGCCTGTGCAGTAATAACAGCAGTCCTAAAAGCCAGGAGAATATCACTGTGCTGGTGCCGGGTGACCCACAATATATGGACCCACCTCCAGATCTAGAGAGATAGATAGATAGATAGATAGATAGATAGATAGATAGATAGATAGATATGAGATAGATAGATAAATAGATAAATAGATAGATAGAGAGATATGAGATAGATAGATAGATATTAGATAGATAGATAGATAGATAGATAGATAGATATGAGAGAGAGAGATAGATAGATAGATAGATAGATAGATAGATAGATAGATAAATAGATAGATAGATATGAGATAGAGAGATATGAGATAGATAGATAGATAGATAGATAGATATGAGATAGAGAGATATGAGATAGATAGATAGATAGATATTAGATAGATAGATAGATAGATAGATAGATATGAGAGAGAGATAGATAGATAGATAGATAGATAGATAGATAGATAGATAGATAGATAAATAGATAGATAGATATGAGATAGAGAGATATGAGATAGATAGATAGATAGATAGATAGATAGATAGATATGAGATAGAGAGATATGAAGATAGATAGATAGATAGATATGAGATAGAGAGATATGAGATAGATAGATAGATAGATAGATAGATAGATAGATAGATAGATAGATAGATATGAGATAAAGAGATATGAGATAGATAGATAGATAGATAGATAGATAGATATGAGATAGATAGATAGATAGATAGATAGATAGATAGATAGATATGAGATAGATAGATATGAGATAGATAGATAGATAGATAGATAGATAGATAGATAGATAGATAGATAGATATGAGATAGATAGATAGATAGATAGATAGATAGATAGATAGATATGAGATAGAGAGATATGAGATAGATAGATAGATAGATAGATAGATAGATAGATAGATAGATAGATAGATAGATAGATAGGAAGATAGAGATAGATAGATAGGAAGATAGAGATAGATAGATAGATATGAGATAGATAAATAGAGAGATAGATAGACAGATTGACAGATATAGGGAGATAGATTGAAAAATAGATAGATATGAGATAGAGAGATAGATATTAGATAGATAGATAGATAGATAGATATTAGATAGATAGATATGAGATACATAGATAGATAGATATTAGGTAGATAGATAGATAGATAGATAGATAGATATGAGATAGATAGATAGATAGATATTAGATAGACAGATTGACATACAGATAGATAGAAAGACAGACTGACAGATATAGGGAGATAGATAGATAGCAGACAATAGCACTCTAGAGTAGTCCTTCTCTCTCTCTCTCTCTGGCGCTTGTGGATATAGGTGTCCACTTGTGTAATGCAGGCTTTTGCATGTGCCTGTCCTGAACTGTGATAGGTGTCTCAACTTGTTATCCCCTCACCTGCAGCAGAGTCTGTATAGCTGGAGTTCTGATCACCCTGTTGACTTAGTGCTCTGTAGCTTGCAGATGCTTTGGAGCAGTGGTCCTCACAACCTCCCGGGGCCCATGGATTGGGAGCAGATGGACAGGCTCCGTCACTCCAGGCTTGTAAGCTAGATCACCCTAAAACTCTAGAGCTTCCCTCTGGATGTACCACAAGTTATATTTTGCGCTGAGTAAAAACAGTCTGTGATACGTCTACTCCTGTCCTGATTCTTCAAACTACATGTGCTGTATCCAGTATGGCCGCTCCACCATTCACAACCCCCAATATCTTATAGAATCCAAGCCCGGATGTGATGGTCTCAACCTAAAGGTACAAGGGATGGAGTTGTGCGCGGTGCAGTTCTCGGGCCCCGTGGCCCCTCGCCATCACATGCATTTACCACTGTCCTTTCTGTAACTGGCAGATCCTTGGGCCCCATAAGGCACCAGGTTTGAATGCTGCCTCTCCACCCCTATATTGATCCATGTCATCTGTGATCACATCTACTGTACACGGATGGAGACACGCTCTGCATTATTATATGCCCGCCAGTCCGTGCGCTGCTCCCCACGGCTTTAAGACCAGCTGTCACAAATTGCGACATTGAAGTCCCCGTGTGACCTTGACAGTGAAAACTCATCGACGCTTCAGATCTCTCATGGAAGTTTAGAAGCTCAGGAACAGATGCTGATAGATCCACGGGACTGGAAATAACCATCTTATTCTTATACTCCATTTACATAGTCTGATTTAAAGGGGTCCTCCAGTTTCGTAAACCCCCATGGTCATCTATCCTATAAGGGAATTCCGAGTTACATTGTGGAGGGGGGGGGGAGTTGGGGAGTTTGCTGCTGGGTCCTTATTATCTAGGAGGAGCTCAGGTGGGGGCCCCATGACCCTGGAAGACCATTTTGTTCTCGACGCTTCACCTTAATATGATTAATCCTAAGAATATTTAAAATTAGATATATCCCATCTCATTCGTGTGGTGTCCCCTGTGACTTACGTTGCAATGTTGACCTATTCTAGAAGCGATGAACCGGTTATCTACTGCAAATGTACAAATACAAGCATGTCTGCTAGGTGAAGAGGAAACGTAGATCAGTGGGCCACCTACCATGGCAGAGGAGAAACTTCACTGATAATACCAGGCCTGTGTAATCACTGCAGTTTCCATGGCTAGAAGAGGTGAAGGACCTGCTGGTAATGTGACCATGTTGTCACTGCAGGTCCTTCACCCAGAGAGAAGTTCAGTGATATTTGGAGACTGGAATCTGTAGAGGAGGTAAACGTTCTCCTGACGCTCTCCATCACCTCTGGAGGAAGGGATGGGAAGGATCACCATGTTGTTGTCAATAGGGAGAGGTGGAAAGATGCTGCTGCTGGTGGAGGAAAGGTGTGAAAAGGGACAATGCTCTTGCCAGTGGATGAGGACTGGGAGAGGGGAATGCTGCTACCGGTGGTGGAGGGATGAAACGGAAGACAGTGCCTCTGCAAGAAAGAGAGGGGTGGGAAGCGGGAACAATGATTTTGCCAGTGGAGGAAAGGTGAGGGGGACAATGCTGCTTCCAGAGTGGAAGCGTTTTTTTCAGGGTACAAATCTGCTGCCATGGAAGAGGGGTGGGAACGGAGACAATACTGCTCTTAGCTGACGAGGTGTGAAAAAGGGGAGATGCTGTTGCCAGTGGGGGATGGTTGAGATGGAAAAGAAAGGTGGAAAGGATGACAATGCTGCTGCCATTGGTGCTGCACTAAGGCATTTGTTTGGAGCTGCTGGGGAGGTACTTTGTGCTGCACTGATTACTTTGGGATCTCTGTTCTAGAGATAGGTGTGGGTCCCAGAGATTACACCTGTGGAATATTTTAGTGATGTGCCACCAAATGTTTGGGGTGAGATAACCCCTTTAAATCCTGGCCCTGCAGAGAACTACAGGTTGTCCAAGTCCCCCCAATCTTCTCACCTGTCTGACTCCAGCCTAACGAAGGATAACCACCAGGTGACTTCTGCGGCCGTCTATAACGTGGTCTGTGGGGTGGACTAGAAGTAAAGATGATGTCATGGTGCCCTGGGATGACATCATCTGATATAACCTGGAGGCTGGGAGTCAATCTACTGACAGGGGTCCACCAAAGAACCACAATGGACATCCATGAGGATGGTCATGGTCTTCCCCTTTCGACAACTACTCAGCCCACCAACTGTAATGGGTGAGATGACAGTTCTGCGGCGTCGGAAGGGTTAACCTCCCTTCCTCTGTGATTTACGTATCCGCCTCACAGCAATCATAACGATATTATCATCTCTCGGCGAGCGGCAATCCAGATCAATCCTGACAAGTCGAGGCGATGATGTTTCATCAGGGGAGCGGTATTATAAAGAAGGGAATGTCTCCCGGAGGAGCCGCTTCCAACACAACCTCCGAAAACGATCCTAGGTGCGAGCAAAACTGGGATTCCTCTCATGATGCGATGCTGGGGGACGGAGGCCTCCTTAAAAATGAAAATATGGCTTTCTTCTAAGAAGAAGCCGGCTGCGCTGGAAGGAGAGCTAATTAGGAGATATCTCTCCGGGAACGAGCTGCCCAGGAGCAGAATAAATCCATATTTCTCCAGATGTTGAGTGTTTGGGTCTGTGTAATTATCAGTGTAATATGTATCTACTAATCCAGGGGGGTGAGGATTTATGCAACCAAATCAATAATGGTATACCTCCACCAGAAATATGTAATCCTCCCGTCATAACTGTGGAGGCCCTATGGATTGCACAGGTGCTTTCCAGGTCACGAATAGAATGCCAGAGCTGCACTAAAGACTGACACTTGGCAGCTCTGCACAACTAAACGAAATTGACATGATAGGATGCATGTAGGAGCACAGGGGTCCTTAAAGGAAACCTGTCCCATTGAGCAGTGCTCCTTAAAGGGAACCTGTCCCATTGAGCAGTGCTCCTTAAAGGGAACCTGTCCCATTGAGCAGTGCTCCTTAAAGGGAACCTGTCCCATTGAGCAGTGCTCCTTAAAGGGAACCTGTCCCATTGAGCAGTGCTCCTTAAAGGGAACCTGTCACATTGAGCTTGGAGTCCGGTCTGAAGGGGGCATGTTATAGAGCAGGAGGAGCTGAGCAGATTGATATATTGGTTTGTAGGGAAATATTCAGTAGAACTTGTAATTTATTGGATGAAATCCCTGTCTTATGTTTGCTCAGGAGTCCAGTAGGTGTTGCCAATCACTGATAGGACCGCCTACTGGACCCCTAAACATAGAAAGAACTAGGGCTTTAACTAATACATTTCTACTGAATATTTTCCCATAAAACTATATATCAATCTGCTCAGCTCCTCCTGCTCTACACTATGATTGGACTGTATTTTCTTGGTGACAGGTTCCCTTTAATTTCCTAACGTTGAAGTGAAGACCAGGTAAAGGGTCCAGGTTCATATCATCCATAGAGAAGATGAATGGCGCCAACCTACGATGGGGCCCAGTATCTACAGACCTGCTTCTATGGTGTATACGGAGTAGATATGTCTCTGTGGGTCAGGATGGGAGGAGGGGGGATCGTTAGAAGTAGTCCACCAGTTGTATGGTCTCCTGTGGCTCCAGCCACATTGATATGGTCACGTCTAGGAATGATACAGACAATCAAGGGTTCCTGATTGCCCCAAACTCCAGCATCTCTAAACGCAGGTACGTTCCAGCATGCTCATCAATGCAGTCTGAAAGTTTTCTACTCTTTAGACCCTTGACGGCTCAGCTAGGCCACTGTGTTTTGGATTAGAAGACGGTAGGAGTCTATAGAGGTCGTGGAAAGTCTTTTTTCAAATAAAGAAATAACGGGGCTATTGGATGTGGCTTCACACCAAGTGCTATAACAGGAAAGGTTCCAGCTGTGAAGACGCGTCTATAGAAAAGAGGCTCAGAGATAGGACGGCTGGAAGGCAATGTATTACTGTGGAGGATGAAAAATGCCGAGGAGGCTTGGGCAGGCATTGTCAGCTTCATCTTCTGTGAAAAGGATCGTGATGACTTCTAAAGTCTCAGAGCGCTGAGGTTCACAGATAATCCTCTGACACCTGTTGAGGTTCTTGGGGCTTACAAAGAAGATTCTGGAGTTTGATGAGGGCATTTTAATAAGACGTAGATGTTATAATAGCCTGCAGTGGATCCTTTATGGCCACGATTGGTTTGGCTTAGGCATCTCATCATTCTTCAGAGCCTCAGCCAGGACCAGCAGCAGAAGCCAGGTGAGGAGAGTCTAGAGAACCAGATGTGATCAGCAACTGGTGCAGCGTAGACTCTCAGCTGTGATGGGGCGAGGTGGGTAACAGTATTGTACATCAGGGCTGAACAAATCTCAGGAATTAGGAGGACAATGCGCCTAGAAAATTGCTGCAGATCTAAAAATTTTTGGGTTGCTGATATTTTTGAGTTATAATCTACAGTGTATTTGTCTAATGTGCTTATGTACAGATTACTGAGGCATTGCTTAGACTTCCTGTGTCTCAGAGAGTCCTGGGATGTCTAGTCTAGAAGAACATAGCTGCTTTCTTCAAAGAATGTCTACCATGTCTTTGGCTTTTGTCTGGTATTACAGTAAATGAACTGTAATACCACACAGAACCTGAAGATGGGTGGCGAGTTGTCTTTGGACAACCCTGGGCAGCCACTTTAAGCTATACCTGGGCCATCCAAGCAAATCCCCATGCCACAGAATCTAAAGGCCACTCTTTGGAAAAGACTCTCTTAGACGGGCATGGCTAAATCATCAATTTCTTACGGTATTTGTTTTTTTTATCTTCCATCAGTTGTTCCATTGACGACCAAGTGACGCGAGTGGCCTGGCTCAACCGGTCCAACATCCTGTATGCGGGCAACGACAAATGGTCCATAGACCCTCGTGTCCAACTCCTGAACTACAACAAGACTGAATTCAGCATTGTGATCACCCAACTGGATGTGGCAGATGAAGGTCTATATACCTGCTCCTACCAGACTCAGGATAAGCCCCAAACTACACAGGCCTATCTCATAGTACAAGGTAAGTTGTTCTTGATTACTTTTTTGATGGAAGTTTACTAAACTAGAACTATCTACTAGAACTATCTTATCAATCATTGCCGATACATTGATGACGTTCCAAGTATGTAGAGCTTTCATTGTGGGAGACAATATGGGAACACCCATGTTGTTGAACATTGGATCATCGTTTAAGTTGCATAGACATTATCGAGGCAAATGTGAGGGTCCATTGGGTGCTTACATGGTCTATAGAGAACCTGTCTATGGAGAACCTGGTAAATCATTACATGGATAGCCCAACTTCTTTAGGGCCCCTTACCCAATTAAAGTCAATTGCAGGTGGGGTCCACTCCTTTTCAAATAAGCTATAATGCAGTTCTACCACTATAGAGGAGATCAGCCATATAGGACAACCCAGCTGATAAGCGGTGGGGTCCACTCCTCGAATGCCCTTAAGTGGGACCACTACCAAGAGAACCTAGAGAACCTGGTGTATCTCCATTAGATGGGCAGCCCAAAGTCTTTGGGTCCCTTACCAAATTTAAGCCAATCGTCGGTCAGGTCCACTTTTTTCTTAAATGTCCTATTTGGAGGTTCTAATATTATACATTTTTGGGATTGGGGCCGCTCTAATAACCTGAGTGAGAACAATTAGACAAATGTATTTTACTCTGGAGAACCTGGTGAAGATGGTCAGCCCAAGGTCTTTGAGGCCCCTAAACCAAAAAAGGTTTAGGGGCCTCAAAGGTCTTCGAACACTATAGAGGGGATCCGTTATTTGGGACACTCTATAATATATACAAAGAATGGCTCTTGCTGTGGAGAACCTGTTGTATCTCCATCACATGGACAGTTGGGGCCCCCTACCCAATAAAAGCTGATCGCCTATGAGGATCAACCAGTGGAAGCCTCCATGATCAGATTATTGTTGTGGGACCCTTCTAACAAGACAGGATTTCCCAAACCAGACAACCCCTGTATAGGACAGCTGTCCACCATGCTGCAGACCCCATGGTCATGTTACCAAGAAAATAGCAGGATCGGGAGACTGTACAGTGAGACACGTGTTATTAATGTCTATTTACTGTGGGCCCGGAGAACCCCTTTAACCTCAAAATCTTTGTCAACACTCCTCCGGCTGAGGTCGTTAATTCACCCTCAATATACAGAGCATTAGGATAATTACTTATTAATTAGACCCGCTATAAACCTCTGGCGGGTCAGCGGCCGTCTAACCCGTGGACATGAGGCGTAACCTATCAGCAATGTCTCCTGTGCGACAGGTCAGGCTAAATGAATACATCTGTATCCACAATTATTAAAATCGGAGGGCCGCTTTCTGCTCTGCCTTCCCGCCCGAGGACGTGTTGTGGGTCGGAGCCGCTCACTTACGATGTATGAAGTGTAATTACCGCTTGTTGCTTTTAGTTATTATCAAAGGTTCCCTGAATTGGCATTGAGTCCAATAATGACTCTGAAAATTACAAGACACTCTCCAGAGCACACCGGGGGGGAAAGCGGGGACTCTGACGGAGGGACGGGACACACAGTCTGGTTTTCTGTGCTGCCGCGGAATATTTATGGGCTTCCTGTGGCACTTCCTGGTCGGGGCTGATCTGTATTGTGGCACTTACCTGACCTGCTACAATGTATCAACAGGGATAACGCATGGCTCGTGGCAATACAATGGGGGCGTGAAAACCGTCTATGGACAGAGCTGACCCTGCTGCATTATGGGGGCCCTAAATGTGGCCCTTGAGGTCTATACAAATCCTCCCATCCTAGAAGACTAGAAAAGCTAAGCTCCCATAGACGTGGAGAGAGACCACAGGCTGCAGCAGTCCTCCATTCCTCCGCCATTCCATTCCAGTTCCTCACCATTTCCAAGATCTCTGCTTGCTGTCAGTTATCTTTTTGTAATCCGGAGTTGTATAGACCTATCATTTATCACTGTTACATTTGTATCCAGTCTAGATAATCCTCTGTGAGCTAAACAAGAGTGATGTCTATTACCTGCACTGACACATTGTAACAAACGGAGGTTATGTTCACCCTGCATTTACAGGGCACGTTGCTGCATGCGTCAGTAAGACAAGCATATCTATAGACCCCAGCAGAGTGTCCATTACCCTCTGTCAGGCTCATATACATCTGTAGACTTCCTTTACTGTACAGAAAAGCAGAATCTACAGAGGCAGCTCACAAAAAATCTAAATATACTGCACAGTTTACACCCCATGACTGAAACCGGGCCTATCAGCATGTGTGTAATATCCTGCGACCATGACCCACACAGGCCTAATACTTCTTACAGGTGAGGATTCGCTACAATTGTATTTGGTAAAAGTTTAAAACAATAAACAGAGAAACAAATCTTTCCTGATCGTTACAATGTTTCAGTGCAGCCTGGAGACTAGACGGTGGAGCTAGGGTTGTGTTCACATCACGGTTAACATCTACAGACATGGAATATGCGTTAACCTCTTCACAACTGTTCACATGGCCGCAATGAGGGCTTGTTTTTTGCAGGACAAGTTGTACTTTTTATTGGCACTATTTAAAGGGGTCCTCTCACTTCAGCAAGTGGCATTTATCAAGTAGAGAAAGTTAAAGGGGTTGTCCCACAAAAAATATTCTACAGTTTTCAAACCAGCACCTGAATGTGAATACTTTTGTAATTGCATGTAATTAAAAATTCTCTATAGCCACTGAGTTATTCAATAAAATGTATCTGTATAGTGCCACTTAATTTCTTATTTCTTTGACCTGGTCACTGAGCAGGCCGCACATGCTCAGTTTCATCTTTCAACTGCCTCCTGAGCTGTGATAGGGAGAGCTGAGACACTCCTCCTGAGCTGAGATAGGGAGAGCTGAGACACGCCTCCTGAGCTGAGATAGGGAGAGCTGAGACACGCCTCCTGAGCTGTGATAGGGAGAGCTGAGACACGCCTCCTGAGCTGTGATAGGGAGAGCTGAGACACGCCTCCTGAGCTGTGATAGGGAGAGCTGAGACACGCCTCCTGAGTTGTGATAGGGAGAGCTGAGACACGCCTCCTGAGTTGTGATAGGGAGAGCTGAGACACGCCCCCTTAGTTGTGATAGGGAGAGCTGAGACACACCTCCTGAGTTGTAATAGGGAGAGCTGAGACACGCCTCCTGAGTTGTGATAGGGAGAGCTGAGACACGCCCCCTGAGCTGTGATAGGGAGAAATGAGACACACCTCCTGAGCTGTGATAAGTAGAGCTGAGACACGCCCCCTGAGCTGTGATAGGGAGAGCATATACACGCCCCCTGAGCTGTGATAGGGAGAAATGAGACACACCTCCTGAGCTGTGATAAGTAGAGCTGAGACACGCCCCCTGAGCTGCAGCAGAAAAGACACTCCCCTTGAGCTCCCACCTTGATATAAATCTAGCAGAGAATGAATGGGGAGATCTCTGGATCCATGTGAGGTACTGGGCTGGTTCTAGCTTTGTTAGAAAGGGATTGTCATGTCCTATACGATGTCTTATTTTTTTTTCTACATTATTCATGGGATAACCCCTTTAAGTCCCCCGGAGAGGTACTTAGCTAAATTGCTTCTCCCATAGACTGCAGTGAATTACCATTGCAGTCTATGGGAGATTCATTACGTTCCTATCTGCCACAGGCAGGCCTCCATAGGAATTATCGCTGAGGTAGCCTTGAATCCTTCAAAGGGAAAAGCCTCTCAGATACTGTGGTCACAATTGACCTTGGGGTCTGAGGGGTTAAATGTCTGTGATCGGCGTTATCGCCTATCACAGACATAAGCTCTGGTTTTGTGCTGTGTATTGGGCACGTTCAGAAGCTGATCAGGCGCCATGGTTAACGACCCGACTTCCACCGTACAATAACAGGACCCAAAATAAAGGTTTTGGCACCAATTTTGACCCCCAAATCCTCATCAAACCGACAAACATTCTGCATCCAGCGCATGTGAATGGAGATTCTCTTAACCCACCGAGCTTCAATCCTCTAGTAAACACATGCTGGATTCTCCAAATCTATGACCTGCCAGCCTGTTCAATGACAACAAGCAGAGATTGGTGCGGAATTGTAGCGCCAAGTATATAGAAAGTTGCAATGTTTGAGCATACAGAATGGAAGCGGGGGGTTTCGTATTCATCACCGCCCTCATCATCCTCACAGCCGGGAGTCCGCTGCCAGGTATCAGCTCTTCACACCTGTGGCTGCCCTTCTTCACGTCATACAGACTGTTCTGCCCTTTCCCCCGCTGCTCCCTTGTGCCGCAGTGACACGTGCGGCGTGGAGCTGCTGCAGCCAATTGCGAGGCAGCTTTTCATTCGGCCAACTTGATAATGGCTGCCATTGTCTGTGTGCAGGGGCCCCATCTGGATCTGCGGGCGAGAAGCTGTCAGTCACACAACTTGCCGCCCTCCCTCCCCCCCTCTCACAATCAGCCGTATTGTCAGAGCGCTGAAAGCCTTTCTATTGTGGGACGGGGGGCGGGGGGGGGGATAATTACAGCTTGACGGTGTTTTTTGGAATGGAAAAGGCAAGGCTGCGCTAAGGGCCCAATTCAGCAGAAACCGACAAAGCCGGAAAAAAGAAGCTGAAACAAACCGTCCAAAACTTTACAGAGCTGTCAGCAGTTTGCTTCCCGCTTAATTCCCCTGAAATGAAGAACCGTGCGTGACGCCTTTCTGATGTGGAGCCGCGCGGATTACGCTCTTTGCCGCCCCTGACTATTGAAAGACGGATCGTGACTTTAAAGTGGAAGTCAGCCCGAAAAACGAAGAGCGGACAACGCGCTCACAACGCGGCTCAGAGTCCTCGGAGATTCCGCAGTGACCGCTCACGCCATCAGCTTCTTAAAGGGGCGATCAAAAATAGAAAACATAGCAGCGTTTTCTTTTCCTTTCTTTTTTTTTTTTCAGAAACAGCGCCACCCTTGTGCACAGGTGGTGCCTGGTATTGCAGTTGATCTGCACTGATATGTATAGAACTGAGCTGTAATTACACAAACAGCCCGAGGGCAGAGCGTTTAATTTACTTTTTTTTTTATTCTAATCCTGGACAATCCCTTTAAAAGTAAATATTTTTTATTTTAGTAAATACTTTTATTCCCCAGGAGTGCTTTTCCTAGAAATATCCTCACGTGTTACCAGTTGGGGGCGTGTCACTGCACACTGTGATGTTGTCCAGTCAGTGCTGCCAGTATCAGATTGTGCAGGGACACACTCCTTGGGGAGTTTAGCACCCAGTTGTCAATTTAGGCTACTTTCACTGGATCCGCCAGGGCTCAGCAAAAACTCTTCCGTTACTGATTCCGTGCAACCGTCTGCGTCCGTTATGAACGGATCCAGTTGTATTATCTGTAGATAGCAATGACGGACGCGTCATGACCCACAATGCAAGTCAACGGGGGACAGATCCATTTCCTATTATTGTGTCAGAGAAAACGGATCCGTCCCCGTTGACTTGCATTGTGGGTCATGACGGATCCGTTTTGCTCCACATCACAGGACGGAGAAGGCAACCAAACGGGACGGAATGCATTTTGGAGCACTCCGTTCTGTTCAGTTACGTTTTGTCCCCATCAGTACCGGAAAATGTAAATGCTATTGTGAAAGTAGCATTACTTTTACATTTCTAGGAGGAATAATAGAAGAACAGAACAACACAGAGTTATGGCACAAGATGCTCCAGAGTTATTATTTTATGTGGAATGTGAGCATTTACTAAAACAGAGATGTCAGGAGAAGTGATGGGTCGTCTATAGGACAGGCGCCCTCACCCCTGTACAACTAGTGCTAGGTGATCCTGAGTCAATTCAGGGCATCCAAAAATATAACTAAGTCTATATCATATAATACAGTAAATATAACATAATGTAATATCATACAATGTGCATAACAATATAATGTAACATATAGTATAACGTAATAGATACAATGTACTATAACATAATACAGTAACATATAATATAATACACTTCATCCCATTACATTCCGCTGCCAAATTATTCAACAATTCAGCAGCTTTTTAGTTTCATCAGCTTCTGGGAAAGTTGTGTGACATCCAAGATGCAATCCTATTCCGGTCCCTCGGAAAGCTGGGAGACACCTGACATATCTGCTACTACAGCACCCATAGGCGTTGCCACCTACCTGGAGACAGATATAACTAAGAGGGCGCAGAAGAAGACGACTCCAGGAGCTCCAATATATTTAGTGGGATTTAGGGACCTTGACGCCATCTACACATCTACACCCCCAGCATTGTCCTCCAGGAGGGATGATGAATGGACGCTCATCCCCCCCAGTGCTGACCATGGGGTCTATCCCGATGGCTGAGGGCCCCACCAGCCATTCATGATCTAACCGGATTGTCTGTCCTCCTCCATCACCGGCCTCTTTTCATTTTTCTATGCAGTCCTTCCTCAACACAGGCGACTACCACGAAGGGCCTCCACGGAGGTTGTCACCCAGCTTTCCTTAGACCCTGAATGGTATTTAAATCCAAATACAACTGGAGTCTTTCCTTGAAAATATAAACAACAACCAAATGAATTTAACGTTTACGTCGAGTGTGAGCCAACAGCAAATAGAATTTTTAGATCTCCAAATTCTTGTGGATAATAATAAATTGGTTTGTAAATCATATCAAAAATCAGTAACTAAAAATAGTTTTATACTGCATACAAGTTGTCATTTGCCTAGGTGGTTGTTGAACGTCCCGGTGGGTCAGTTTAGACCAGGGGTGCACAACCTGCGGCCCGGGGGCCACATGCGGCCCTTGATACCATTCTGTGTGGCCCCATCCATCTGGTAACAGACATGTATGTCCATGTTTTGTGGCTGCTCACATGCATTTTTCATGTATTTCTCCCATTAGATGAGACTCCTGGAACTGTAACTAGACATGAATGGTATACACTGTTGCTTGCATCTATGTTGGAGTACTTTGTGCCACATTTATCAAACGTCACAGGTTGTTTGATAAATGTGGCTTGTCCTTAAACCTAACACTTCTGTCTAGAGAAGCTCCTCCACTTTTCCTACTCCACCCTCCTCCTGGAGTGAGATTGCGACTATTTTGCGACTTTTTTTAAAAAGTCGCAATGATAAATCTGGAGTGAAACTCATTAACATGGCTAACCACACCCACTTTTCCACCCATATTACAAACTGGAGTGAGTGGTGTACACATGCAAAAAGTCGCAAAAAAATGCGCAAAAAAGTCGCAAAAGCCCTATCGTGCGACTTTTTGAAGACAGAATTCTGGAGTGAAGGTGTGATAAATCAGGGCCTGTGTGTTCAATCTGCCATAAATATAGTATTTCAGTTGGTAATACCCCTATAAATTTTATTTTCGGCCCTTGACGTTGGTTCAGGCGGCCAATCTGGCCATTCAGGCTGCTCCCACAATAAAAAATGTGAAAAAACCAAAAGGATCCATACAAGAATGGTGTAAATTAAGGGCATTCTATAGGTGTGGATTATGTTTATGCTGCAGACAGACTAATTTCCCCAAAAAAATTAAAAATATAAGATCAACTCAAAACACATTTGATATTGAAATAAAGGAGTTTCTCACCTGCAGCACGATAAACGTGATATATGTAATTGAGTGCGCATGTGGGAAACAATATATTGGACGTACTAAAAGGATGTTGAAAAAGAGAATAGCGGAGCATATGGCAAATATTAGGAAAGGGTATACGAATCACTCATTATCCAAACATTTTGCGGAATGCCATAATAAAGATGTAAGTGAATTGAGTTTTGCAGCTATAGAAAAAGTAGAACCGCACTGGCGTGGTGGAAACCGCATAATGAAGATGTCCAGACAGGAGTCAAGGAGGATTTATGAATTTGACTCTTTAATACCAAGGGGATTAAATGCAGAATTTGAATTATTTGGCTTTTTGTAAGGGGGGAGGTCCCCAGCTGACGAGATACAGCGGCACAAGAGGTGTAATTGTGCCGCTGTTCTCCTTGGATGGGGAACCCAACCCTAGACTTCATTTCATTTCATTTTATTAGAACTGTTATTTTTATTGTTAGTAATACAATATTGAGATATAACATATTTTTACCTGTATTATAAAAGAAGTATAAGAAAACAAATATATTGGAGCAGCAAGATTGCTGGAATTCAATAACAATATATAAAAAACGCAAATCATGAAAAAAACGCAAAGAAAACGCATTAGAACCGCAATATATAAAAATAAAAGAAAAAAGTATCTAGCGGAGAATATATTGAGCATGCTATATTTGTGGATTAAATGAGAAAATTTTGAGTGAATATTATATAAAACAACAACATAAATGAAGTGGAGATTACTCTTGGAATTATAATAATCCAGAAAGGGTTTTTGGTGGTAAAGAGGAGGAGTATAAAAGGTGGATGAGATGGATATGAAAAAATGGCCGCTGAGGAAGGGGTTGGAATAACCCTGAAACGCGTACGGCAAGAAGTATCCTCTAATATCCACCAAGAACCCTGAAATGTTATTTTGGAAAAGACAAAGAGACATTAAGATCGATCAAAATTTTTCAAATAGCCCGCTGGATATGACCGAAGTCTCGCGGGACGAGACTTACCACGTGGGACGCCAACATTGTTAGCCCGGCGCTCCCGGGAAGAGACAGCACCTGGCAGCCGCCTGATATTGGGCGTTCAAACCCACGGATCTGAGGAATGCGGGACAGTGAGTACGATATGAAATAATTCATGACCGAAATATATATATTGTTCACATCTCTAATATTACCAACAAGGAACATTTATAAGAGACGTAAATCATTCGGAACATTATCCAATTGGATCGGGACCATGCTTTTATGATTTGGAGATACGCAGAAAAGATGCCATATCATTTCTCTGTGCAATATATATATACAGTATATATACTCAGCACTATGATGGCAATTTTGCTATTTTAAGAGCAATACATGTATTTGGATACTATTTATACAACACATTTATAAGCCGGCAATAATATCCAATACATGCTACAAAATATATGTTATAAGTGTTTTAAGTTTAAGTTTGAGATTTGGATTTAAATAAATACTGACTTATCTATACATATGTATCCGTGATAGGAGTGCTCATTCACAAATTATTTATTTTATAATTGGGTATTTAAATCCATTTTATCATTCACAGCTACCTGCCCTCCCTTCTCTGGAATTCTATTCATTACCTAGAGATACAGGAGAGTCAGTGCCATAGTATAGGAAGCTGTCCTGGAATGGTATCGATGAGCTCTTAAAGGGGCAGAGTCTCTTAAAGGTCAACACTTAGGGGACACCTGTGCCAAGCACTTAAAGGGGTTGTCCCCCCAAAAAGAAATTTTTGTTTTCAAACCAGCACCTGGATCTGAACACTTTTGTATTTGCATATAATTAAAAATTTAGCATAGCCACTGAGTTATTCAATAAAATCTATCTGTATAGCGCCACCTGCTGTTTGCTCTTTTCTTATATATATTTATACTGTATATATTTGTCCACCTCACTGAGATGGCCGAACCTGCTCCTGCATCCTTTAACTGCTTTTGAAGCTTTCTGAGCTGCAGCAGAAAGGACACACCCCCTGAGCTGCAGCAGAAAGGATACGCCCTCTGAGCTGCAGTAGAAAGGACACGCCCCCTGAGCTGCATCAGAAAGGACATGCCCTCTGAGCTGCAGCAGAAAGGACCCACCTTCTGAGCTGAAGCAGAAAGGACACGCCCCTGAGCTGCAGCAGAAAGGACACGCCCCTGAGCTGCCAGCTTGATATAAATCTAGCAGAGCAATGAATGGGGAGATCTCTGGATCCATGTGAGGTACAGGGCTGGTTCTAGCTTTGTTAGAAATGTATTGTCATGTATTATATGATTTTCATTTTTTTACATTAATCATGAGATTCAGTTCAATGGGACTGAGCGACACACAGACCATGTGACATAGACTCTTCCCACTGCTGACTGGTGGGGGTCCCGGGAGTCAGACCCCTCCCCTCCCACCCCGTCAGATACTGATGACCTTTCCTGAGGATACGCCCTCAGTATCAAAATCTTGGACATCCCCTTTAAGACCAGCTCAGCGGTGCCTGTTATACTGACATGGATTACGGAGCGGGGGCGTGACCACACCTTGTGCTGGACCTCTAACCGCAGGCGGCTCCACTTCTGAGCGCTGCTGAAGCCGCTGTGTTATTTGCTGGGGGATCCGCTGCTTTGCTGCTTGTTTTATTGTTTTGTTGTCTTTTATGTCTCTTTCGTCAGCCATTTATGAAGCGATATATCAGGAACGTATCAATAAAAGCCGTAGATTCCGCCCGCACTTTATGAACATTCTTCAAAGGGAAACCATGTTTCATCGTCTGCAGCCGCACTAAACAGTCCTGGAGGCAAAATTCTGAGATTATTATTATGACCGATACAAATGGCAACAAATCAACAGATACAATGTTTCATTATTTGTATCATTCAGAAATGGGCAGCTCCTATTCATATCCCGGGTCCCCTGGGGCCCCACAGCTGGCAGATCCGTGTGTAACAGCGCCCCTGCAGGTAAAGACAAGCATTGCGGACAGCCTCACGCCCCCTCCCCCACAGTCACTAGCAGATCACCCACTCTTACATAAAAAGCAAAATCCTTGTATAATGAAAGATTCTGCAGATTGGAGCAGATTTACTAAAACGGAACTTCAAGTCCGAGGCGCCAGGAGTTACAGGCCTCAATTAAAGGGGTTTTCCGGAATTTGAAAAACAGCGCCACCCCCGTCTGTGGGATGTGCCTGGTACTGCAGCTCGGCTTCGCTGAAGTCAATGGGGCACAGCTGCAATACCGCACACAACCTGCGGACAGGGGTGGTGCTGTTTTTGGAAGAATGCAGCCTTGTGTTTTACGAATCCTGGAAACCCCTTTAAGGGCTCATGCACACAACCGTATGTATTTTGTGGTCCGCAAAACACGGTTCGGCAAAAAATACAGATTCCGTATTTTGCGGAACAGAACAGCCGACCTCTAATAGAACAGTCCTATCCTTGTCCGTAATGTGGAAAATAATAGGACATGTTCTATTCTTCTGCGGAACGGACATATGGAAACGCAGTGAGTAAGGGCTCATTCACACGATCGTATTTTTCTTTCCGTGTCCGTTCTGTTTTTTTGCGGACCGTATGCGGAACCATTCATTTCAATGGGTCCGCAAAAAAAAACAGAAGGTACTCCGTGTGCATTCCGTTTCCGTATGTCTGTATTTCCGTTCCGCAAAAAAATAGAACATTTCCTATTATTGTTCTAGTTCTGTTCTATTAGGACCTGGCTATTCTGCAAAATACAGAATGCACACGGACGACATCCATATTTTTTGCGGATCCATTTTTTCATACGGTCGTGTACATGAGGCCTAACTGCAAAAAAAAACAAAAAACGGAATAGATGGATAGAAAATACGTTCGTGTGCATGAGGCCTAAATTGATGTATTTTCTTGTGGTGAGATCAGTATAAATAATACATTTGCAGGGCTTTATGAGGCCACGCCCCTTCCACTAAGCCCCACCCACTTTTATCACCAGTTTAGAAAGGCGCCAAGATGTGCAAATCCACTTTTGTGGCATAAACCTGCAGCCTTATGTTTGAACTCTTCACCATTTTCCAGATTTCCGCTTGCTGTCAGTGAATGGCAGCATTCTTCATGACTCACATCCAGTCTGGACAATCCAGGATGAGTCGGGCTCTGGGGGAGGAAGCACGCCCGCTGCTCTTCTTGTCCAAATGAGGAAAACCCGCCAGATCCGTTCTCGAGTCCTTGGGGTCCATCATAAACCGGTCTGGACTCCAGGCTGATACATTTCACTGCGCAGATACATTGTAGCAAACGTCTGGATACAATTCTAGCAAGTTCTCCTCTTGCTTGGAATTTGTGCACTTGAAATACCGGAGAAAACCGCAAACGTACTGGTCTTAGTAACATAGTTTATAAGGCCGAAAAAAATACATCCGTCCATCCAGTTCGGCCTGTTATCCTACAAGTTGATCCAGAGGAAGGCAAAAAAACCTGTGAGGTAGAAGCCAATGTTTCTCACTTTAGGGGAAAAAATTCCTTCCCGACTCCAATCAGACATCAGAATAACGACCCCTCTCTAGTAACTATAACCTGTAATATTATTACCTCCAGAAATACATCCAGGAACCTCCTGATCTCTTATAGTGAACTTACCATCACCACCTCCTCAGGCAGAGAGTTCCATAGTCTCACTGCTCTTACTGTAAAGAATCCTCTTCTATGTTTATGTACAAACCTTCTTTCCTCCAGACGCAGAGGATGTCCCCTCGTCACAGTCACAGTCCTGGGGATAAATAGATGATGGGAGAGATCTCTGTACTGACCTCTGATATATTTATACATAGTTATTACATCTCCCCTCAGTCGTCCCTAATTTTGATAATCTTTCTGGGTCCTGTAGTCCACCCATTCCAGTTATTACTTTAGTTGCCCTCCTCTGAACCCTCTCCAGCTCTGCTATGTCTGCCTTGTTCACAGGAGCCCAGAACTGTACACAGTCCTCCATGTGTGGTCTGACTAGTGATGTGTAAAGTGGCAGGACTATGTTCTCATCACCGGCATCTATGCCTCTTTTGATGCAACCCATTATCTTATTGGCCTTAGCAGCAGCTGTCTGGCAGTTTTACTCTCTTTGATGATTGATCTCTCGGTCTCTAGTTTGTCTGTTTTTATTTGTCTTTTACATATTCTATTTTTTTCCTTATAGTTTTTCAATGCTTCCTCGCTCCCCTCCTGTTTTAGTGATTTAAATGCTTTCTTTTTGTCATTTATTGCTTTCTTTACAGCTCTATTTATCCACATTGGTTTTTTCTTGTTTCTTATTATTTTATTCCCATAAGGTATGTACCTCTGATAATTAGATATTAGATAGACACTTTTAAAAATCTCCATTTTGTGGCTGTATTTTTATTTTTGAGGACTTTGTCCCAGTTAGTTCGGCCTATGGCCTCTCTTACTTGGCTAAATTTTGCTTTTTTGAAGTTTGGTATTTTTGTTCCTCCCTGAAGAAACGCTCTTTTGAATGACAATTGGAAGGTTATTATGTTATGGTCACTATTTCCCAGGTGTCCCCCGACCTGCACATCTGTTGTTCTGTCAGGTCTATTGGTTAATACTAAGTCCAGTATGGCCGTCCCTCTAGTCGGGTCCTGAACCAGTTGGGAAAGGTAATTGTCTTTGGTTATTGCTAAGAACCTGTTTCCTTTATGAGATGTACAGGTGTCAGTTTCCCAGTCTATATCTGGGTAGTTGAAATCCCCCATAATAACGACCTCATTCTGATTTGCCGCCTCGTCTATTTCGTTTAGAAGTAGATTTTCTGTGGACTCTGGTATATTAGGTGGTTTATAATAAACTCCTACTAGTATTTTATTATTGTTTTTGGCTCCATTTATTTCTACCCACAGTGACTCCACATCTTCATGTCCCTCACTTATATCTTCCCGCAGTGTGGGCTTTAGACAGGACTTTACATAAAGGCAGACCCCTCCCCCTCTCCGGTTTTGACGATCCTTTCTAAAAAGACTGTAACCCTGTACGTTAACTGCCCAGTCATAGCTATCATCCAGCCATGTCTCAGTTATTCCCACTGTCATAGGTATCATCCAGCCATGTCTCAGTTATTCCCACTGTCATAGGTATCATCCAGCCATGTCTCAGTTATTCCCACTGTCATAGCTATCATCCAGCCATGTCTCAGTTATTCCCACTGTCATAGGTATCATCCAGCCATGTCTCAGTTATTCCCACTGTCATAGGTATCATCCAGCCATGTCTCAGTTATTCCCACTGTCATAGCTATCATCCAGCCATGTCTCAGTTATTCCCACTGTCCTAGGTATCATCCAGCCATGTCTCAGTTATTCCCACTGTGATAGGTATCATCCAGCCATGTCTCAGTTATTCCCACTGTCATAGCTATCATCCAGCCATGTCTCAGTTATTCCCACTGTCCTAGGTATCATCCAGCCATGTCTCAGTTATTCCCACTGTCATAGCTATCATCCAGCCATGTCTCAGTTATTCCCACTGTCATAGTTATCATCCAGCCATGTCTCAGTTATTCCCACTGTCATAGCTATCATCCAGCCATGTCTCAGTTATTCCCACTGTCATAGGTATCATCCAGCCATGTCTCAGTTATTCCCACTATGTCATAGTCCTCCTCACACATCACCAGTTTTATTACTCAGGCTTCTGGCATTACTGTACATACACTTAAGAGGTCTATGTATATTTTTACCCCCCTTTTTACATTACTATTACTTATGAAGTGAATATCCGGGGTTCTTGGAGTTACTTTGGTTGATGTTTTGCGCAGTCTTCTCTCTACATTTCTCAATAATCCCAGCCCGCACCGCGGTTTTCTGCGGGTTTGGCGCTGTGATTATTTTCTGCACAATTTTTACAGTCAATGCATGTTCTAATAATACGTAAAAACCACACGCGTCCAAAACCTGCAGCAAAGCGCCGTAAACCGGGTGTGGATTTTACGTTATTCCTTTATATATCGCTCACGTATCCCGCGGCGCCGTACAGCGAATGTCCTCAGTTTTCCGATAGATGGCGACACGAGGATTTCTAGTGACTAAGAATTAAATGTAAAGATTCCGTTTTATCTTTTTTTTTTCCAGTTCCGGCCAGAATCGTGAACATCTCCTCCAGCATCACCGTCAACGAGGGAAGTAACGTCAACCTCATGTGTCTGGCGGTGGGAAAACCGGAACCGACCGTCACCTGGAAGCAGCTGAGAGGTGAGGGCGTCCAGAGGCCGCGGTCACCCCGGATACGTGGCTGTGGACGTGGAGAGATGTCAGGACTATGGGGGGGGGAGGGGCAACATGGAACGGAAAAAAGTCCGACCCCGGATCCTATGTACTGCCACAGGCATCGTATTTACATCATGATGGTGGTTGTAGTCCTGTATGTAAAGAGTATAATAGAATTGTGTTATGGGGATGTCCAGTGTACAGCTCATGTTGAGGGTTGTAGTGCTAAGTGTATGGAGTGTAATAGAACTGTACTATGATGATGTTGGGGGTTGTAGTGTCATGTCCAGTGGTCTGGTAATATGGGGCGGGGGAGGGGATAATGCTCTGTGTATGAAGTATAATAGAATTGCATTATGGTTATGTTGAGGGTTGTAGTGTTCTTTATCTAGAGCATTGAACAATTGCATTAAGGGTAAAATGGGGGTTGTAGTGTTCTCTATAGCAGTGATTTTCAACCAGTGTGCCTCCAGCTGTTGCAAAACTACAACTCCCATCATGCCCAGGCAGCCTACAGCTATCAGCCTACAGAAGGGCATGGTGGGAGTTGTAGTTTTGCAACAGCTGGAGGCACACTGGTTGAAAATCACTGCTATATAGGATTACATTATGGTTATGTTGGGGGTTGTAGTTGTCTCTGTAGAATTACATTATGGTTATGTTGGGGGTTGTAGTTGTCTCTATAGGATTACATTATGGTTATGTGGGGGTTGTAGTTGTCTCTATAGGATTACATTATGGTTATGTTGGGGGTTGTAGTTGTCTCTGTAGAATTACATTATGGTTATGTTGGGGGTTGTAGTTGTCTCTATAGGATTACATTATGGTTATGTTGGGGGTTGTAGTTGTCTCTGTAGAATTACATTATGGTTATGTTGGGGGTTGTAGTTGTCTCTGTAGAATTACATTATGGTTATGTTGGGGTTGTAGTTGTCTCTGTAGAATTACATTATGGTTATGTTGGGGGTTGTAGTTGTCTCTGTAGAATTACATTATGGTTATGTTGGGGGTTGTAGTGTTCTCTGTAGAATTACATTATGGTTATGTTGGGGGTTGTAGTTGTCTCTGTAGAATTACATTATGGTTATGTTGGGGGTTGTAGTTGTCTCTGTAGAATTACATTATGGTTATGTTGGGGGTTGTAGTTGTCTCTGTAGAATTACATTATGGTTATGTTGGGGGTTGTAGTTGTCTCTGTAGAATTACATTATGGTTATGTTGGGGGTTGTAGTTGTCTCTGTAGAATTATATTATGGTTATGTTGGGGGTTGTAGGATTTGCTGAATTCACCAGAATTGCATTCTCCTCGGATCCGTCCCCCGCTTGGTGCGGCTCTGGTATAATAATGGGGATAATTCTGTGTTGTGCTCGTGCATTCATTTCATCCTGAATCTATAGAGCCGTTAGGATTGTGTGATCGCTGGCATATTGTGCGCACATCTGGATTCTGGATTAACACCGGATATTGTGGTGTCTACAATATGTCTGATATCAGCACGAGGCGACGGCGGAGTGCAGCTGTGATCCGGCCTATGATGGGATATTAGCGGTACGGGATCTGAGTGTACACCGCCTGTTCCGGATTAATAGGACAGCGTTAGATGTGGGAGCTGATCCGGCCTATGATGGGATATTAGCGGTACGGGATCTGGGTGTACACTGCATGTTCCGGATTAATAGGACAGTGTTAGATGTGGGAGCTGATCCGGCCTATGATGGGATATTAGCGGTGCGGGATCTGGGTGTACACTGCCTGTTCCGGATTAATAGGACAGCGTTAGATGTGGGAGCTGATCCGGCCTATGATGGGATATTAGCAGTACGGGATCTGGGTGTACACTGCCTGTTCCGGATTAATAGGACAGCGTTAGATGTGGGAGCTGATCCGGCCTATGATGGGATATTAGCGGTACGGGATCTGGGTGTACACTGCATGTTCCGGATTAATAGGACAGCGTTAGATGTGGGAGCTGATCCGGCCTATGATGGGATATTAGCAGTACGGGATCTGGGTGTACACTGCCTGTTCCGGATTAATAGGACAGCGTTAGATGTGGGAGCTGATCCGGCCTATGATGGGATATTAGCGGTACGGGATCTGGGTGTACACTGCCTGTTCCGGATTAATAGGACAGCGTTAGATGTGGGAGCTGATCCGGCCTATGATGGGATATTAGCGGTGCGGGATCTGGGTGTACACTGCCTGTTCCGGATTAATAGGACAGCGTTAGATGTGGGAGCTGATCCGGCCTATGATGGGATATTAGCGGTACGGGATCTGGGTGTACACTGCATGTTCCGGATTAATAGGACAGCGTTAGATGTGGGAGCTGATCCGGCCTATGATGGGATATTAGCGGTACGGGATCTGGGTGTACACCTAGGGTGGCCACCGGCCTCATGTCAAAAAGGAGGACATTTTTGGCCACACCCCCAACATGTTAAACCACACCCCTATCTGCTAAACCACGCCCCAATCTGCTAAACCACGCCCCCTAATCGGCTCGTACACCGTCACCCATCACACCTCCCCTGGCTCTTACCACACATACCCCCCCACCCCCACCACGTGAAAATTCAAGCCAGCAAGCCTAACTATAAAAATACCGCTCTAGTATGGTTAGAATAAAGAGGATTGTTCAGTAATTAAAAATAAAATATGGCAGATGGAAAAGAAATCCACAATTCTCAGCTGTTCCCTCCCTGCCATTGAATGCTTTGGTTATATGGCTGCAGTGGTGACGCCTGTGACACGCTGGACTTTCTGGCATCATTGCTGCTGCCACGTAAACAAAGACTGACAGGCATGTAATGGGCGAGTGTGCAGATCTGTCATAGTGCTGGTGATGTGCACACTGATGGGCAGGTGTATGGCATGTGACCACTGCAGCCAGTTCTCAGCATTAGAGCACTGATTGGCTGCAGCAGTAACATACCATATACCGGTAGGTGACACCTATCTGGATGGACATTACATTCACCAGCACCAAACATACAAGATGATACAGCACCACTTACCTCTTACATCCAGTGACGTCTTCCTGATGTAGATCTTCTCTTTTCTCATCTTCTCTATTTGGCCCACACCGCCATGACACTTCTTTCAGCTCCATCTTCTCTCTGCCACAAAGACATCATAGATTACCCACTTTTACTGTTATCCTGCTGCTGCCTAAAATACTGCGCCCACTGTGCTCCCCAATGTCCCCAAATACTATACTGTAGATATAACAGTGCCATATAGGTAGGACCCCATATAGTCACCGTGCTCCCACTAATAATTCTCTCCTAGAGTGTCCCATTAGTAATAGTGCCCCAATAGTGATAATGCTCCACCAGTAGCCCTTTTTAGCAGTGCCCTCCATATTGTACTAATAATAGTAACACCCCCAATAGTACCCCTGGTAGTAGTAATAATTCCCCATAATAGAAACCATTTTCCCATAGTGCCTCCAGTAGTGCTCCCAGAAATAATAAGGACCTGCTGTAATGGTCCTCAAATTATCCCACTGTGCCCCCATCAGACCTCAGATCAGCCTGTAGTGCCCCCTTTAGACCTCAGATCAGCCTGTAGTGCCCCCTTTAGTCAGATCAGCCTGTAGTGCCCCCTTCAGACCAGCCTGTAGTGCCCCCTTCAGACCTCAGATCAGCCTGTAGTGCCCCCTTTAGACCTCAGATTAGCCTGTAGTGCCCCCTTTAGACCTCAGATCAGCCTGTAGTGCCCCCTTTAGTCAGATCAGCCTGTAGTGCCCCCTTCAGACCAGCCTGTAGTGCCCCCTTCAGACCTCAGATCAGCCTGTAGTGCCCCCTTTAGACCTCAGATTAGCCTGTAGTGCCCCCTTTAGACCTCAGATCAGCCTGTAGTGCCCCCTTTAGACCTCAGATCAGCCTGTAGTGCCCCCTTTAGTCAGATCAGCCTGTAGTGCCCCCTTCAGACCAGCCTGTAGTGCCCCTTCAGACCTCAGATCAGCCTGTAGTGCCCCCTTTTAGACCTCAGATTAGCCTGTAGTGCCCCCTTTAGACCTCAGATCAGCCTGTAGTGCCCCCTTTAGACCTCAGATCAGCCTGTAGTGCCCCCTTTAGACCTCAGATCAGCCTGTAGTGCCCCCTTTAGACCTCAGATCAGCCTGTAGTGCCCCCATCAGACCTCAGATCAGCCTGTAGTGCCCCCTTTAGACCTCAGATCAGCCTGTAGTGCCCCCTTTAGTCAGATCAGCCTGTAGTGCCCCCTTCAGACCAGCCTGTAGTGCCCCCTTCAGACCTCAGACCAGCCCACTGTGCCCCATTAAAAAAAAAAAAAAAAAAAAATCTTACCTCTACTCCTGGGATGCAGCTCCGCTCCGGCGCTCTTCTCTCTTCTCTGCCCGCGCTGCACTGTCACCTGACTGCGTGCAGCGTCAGGTCAGAGTGCGCGCACTACGTCCTGACGCTGTACCAGTCAGGCTAGTGCAGCGCAGGCAAAGAAGACCAGCAATGAAGGTACCGGAGCGCAGGAGCTGAGCGGTGAGTACTAGGACCCAGCTCCTGCGATCCAGCAATGAGCGCTTCCATCTGTATTGATGGAAGCGCTCATTGCTTTCTTCACACCTAAAAAGGAGGACTTCTGGCCGTCCGTCCTGGCCTTTAGCCGGACGGAGGACCAGGAGTCCTAAAACCGGACTGTCCGGCCAAAAACCGGACGGATGGCCACCCTATGTACACCGCCTGTTCCGGATTAATAGGACAGTGTTAGATGTGGGAGCTGATCCGGCCTATGATGGGATATTAGCGGTGCAGGATCTGGGTGTACACTGCATGTTCCGGATTAATAGGACAGCGTTAGATGTGGGAGCTGATCCGGCCTATGATGGGATATTAGCAGTACGGGATCTGGGTGTACACTGCCTGTTCCGGATTAATAGGACAGCGTTAGATGTGGGAGCTGATCCGGCCTATGATGGGATATTAGCAGTACGGGATCTGGGTGTATACTGCATGTTCCGGATTAATAGGTCAGAATTAGATGTGGGAGCTGATCCGGTCTATGATGGGATATTAGCGGTACGGGATCTGGGTGTACACTGCATGTTCCGGATTAATAGGACAGCGTTAGATGTAGGAGCTGATCCGGCCTATGATGGGATATTAGCGGTGCAGGATCTGGGTGTACACCGCCTGTTCCGGATTAATAGGACAGCGTTAGATGTGGGAGCTGATCCGGCCTATGATGGGATATTAGCAGTACGGGATCTGGGTGTACACTGCATGTTCCGGATTAATAGGTCAGAATTAGATGTTGGAGCTGATCCGGCCTATGATGGGATATTAGCGGTACGGGATCTGGGTGTACACTGCATGTTCCGGATTAATAGGACAGCGTTAGATGTGGGAGCTGATCCGGCCTATGATGGGATATTAGCAGTACGGGATCTGGGTGTACACTGCATGTTCCGGATTAATAGGACAGCGTTAGATGTGGGAAGCTGATCCGGCCTATGATGGGATATTAGCAGTACGGGATCTGGGTGTACACTGCATGTTCCGGATTAATAGGACAGCGTTAGATGTGGGAGCTGATCCGGCCTATGATGGATATTAGCGGTGCGGGATCTGGGTGTACACTGCCTGTTCCGGATTAATAGGACAGCGTTAGATGTGGGAGCTGATCCGGCCTATGATGGGATATTAGCGGTGCGGGATCTGGGTGTACACTGCCTGTTCCGGATTAATAGGACAGCGTTAGATGTGGGAGCTGATCCGGCCTATGATGGGATATTAGCGGTGCGGGATCTGGGTGTACACTGCCTGTTCCGGATTAATAGGACAGCGTTAGATGTGGGAGCTGATCCGGCCTATGATGGGATATTAGCGGTACGGGATCTGGGTGTACACTGCATGTTCCGGATTAATAGGACAGCGTTAGATGTGGGAGCTGATTCCGGCCTATGATGGGATATTAGCGGTGCGGGATCTGGGTGTACACTGCCTGTTCCGGATTAATAGGACAGCGTTAGATGTGGGAGCTGATCCGGCCTATGATGGATATTAGCGGTACGGGATCTGGGTGTACACCGCCTGTTCCGGATTAATAGGACAGCGTTAGATGTGGGAGCTGATCCGGCCTACGATGGGATATTAGCAGTACGGGATCTGGGTGTACACCGCCTGTTCCGGATTAATAGGTCAGCGTTAGATGTGGGAGCTGATCCGGCCTATGATGGGATATTAGCGGTACGGGATCTGGGTGTACACCGCCTGTTCCGGATTAATAGGTCAGCGTTAGATGTGGGAGCTGATCCGGCCTATGATGGGATATTAGCGGTACGGGATCTGGGTGTACACTGCCTGTTCCGGATTAATAGGTCAGCGTTAGATGTGGGAGCTGATCCGGCCTATGATGGGATATTAGCGGTGCAGGATCTGGTGTACACCGCATGTTCCGGATTAATAGGTCAGCGTTAGATGTGGAGCTGATCCGGCCTATGATGGGATATTAGCGGTGCAGGATCTGGGTGTACACCGCATGTTCCGGATTAATAGGACAGCGTTAGATGTGGGAGCTGATCCGGCCTATGATGGGATATTAGCAGTATGGGATCTGGGTGTACACCCGCCTGTTCCGGATTAATAGGACAGCGTTAGATGTGGGAGCTGATCCGGCCTATGATGGGATATTAGCAGTACGGGATCTGGGTGTACACCGCATGTTCCGGATTAATAGGACCAGCGTTAGATGTGGGAGCTGATCCGGCCTATGATGGGATATTAGCAGTACGGGATCTGGGTGTACACTGCCTGTTCCAGATTAATAGGTCAGCGTTAGATGTGGGAGCTGATCCGGCCTATGATGGGATATTAGCGGTACGGGATCTGGGTGTACACTGCCTGTTCCGGATTAATAGGACAGTGTTAGATGTGGGAGCTGAATCCGGCCTATGATGGGATATTAGCGGTGCGGGATCTGGGTGTACACTGCCTGTTCCGGATTAATAGGACAGCGTTAGATGTGGGAGCTGATCCGGCCTATGATGGGATATTAGCAGTACGGGATCTGGGTGTACACCGCCTGTTCCGGATTAATAGGACAGCGTTAGATGTGGGAGCTGATCCGGCCTATGATGGGATATTAGCAGTACGGGATCTGGGTGTACACTGCCTGTTCCAGATTAATAGGTCAGCGTTAGATGTGGGAGCTGATCCGGCCTATGATGGGATATTAGCGGTACGGGATCTGGGTGTACACTGCATGTTCCGGATTAATAGGTCAGCGTTAGATGTGGGAGCTGATCCGGCCTATGATGGGATATTAGCAGTATGGGATCTGGGTGTATACTGCCTGTTCCGGATTAATAGGACAGCGTTAGATGTGGGAGCTGATCCGGCCTATGATGGGATATTAGCGGTGCGGGATCTGGGTGTACACTGCCTGTTCCGGATTAATAGGACAGTGTTAGATGTGGGAGCTGATCCGGCCTATGATGGGATATTAGCGGTGCGGGATCTGGGTGTACACTGCCTGTTCCGGATTAATAGGACAGCGTTAGATGTGGGAGCTGATCCGGCCTATGATGGGATATTAGCAGTACGGGATCTGGGTGTACACCGCCTGTTCCGGATTAATAGGACAGTGTTAGATGTGGGAGCTGATCCGGCCTATGATGGGATATTAGCGGTACGGGATCTGGGTGTACACTGCACGTTCCGGATTAATAGGTCAGAATTAGATGTGGGAGCTGATCCGGTCTATGATGGGATATTAGCGGTACGGGATCTGGGTGTACACCGCCTGTTCCGGATTAATAGGACAGCGTTAGATGTTGGAGCTGATCCGGCCTATGATGGGATATTAGCGGTACGGGATCTGGGTGTACACTGCCTGTTCCGGATTAATAGGACAGCGTTAGATGTAGGAGCTGATCCGGCCTATGATGGGATATTAGCGGTGCAGGATCTGGGTGTACACTGCCTGTTCCGGATTAATAGGACAGCGTTAGATGTTGGAGCTGATCCGGCCTATGATGGGATATTAGCGGTACGGGATCTGGGTGTACACCGCCTGTTCCGGATTAATAGGTCAGCGTTAGATGTGGGAGCTGATCCGGCCTATGATGGGATATTAGCGGTACGGGATCTGGGTGTACACCGCCTGTTCCGGATTAATAGGACAGAGTTTAGATGCTCTGGTTACATTGAGGGCAGTGATATTCCTACAGAGGGGCAGAGATGCTGACAGGTGCTTTTTTAAAGGGGGACTCCAGCATACAATTTCCTAATCTGTGTATAGTTATGGCAGTGCATGTGCTTGCATAAGGAAAGTAATACTAGAAATGGAGATGTGAGTGTGCCCATATAGGCCGGCACTGCAGCATTTGCCCCCACGAATGGTAGGGGTGCAGATCGCCATGCCGCCACTTCTTCCGAGTGGTTTCTAAGAGGAAAACGTGGTGTCAGGTAGCACCCATGCATCTATCCTTGCATTATTTCTTCCTCCGCTCACGTCCCAGCAGGGTCCCTGGTGCCAGGACTGTGACATCTAAAAAATAGGAGATTCCCAGTAAAATGGGGGGAGGGGGTTCTGAGGACAGAGAGCCAGGACAGAAGGCTGCGGAGGAGGAGGGGCACCATACTCAGGGGGTGCCAGTGATGCATTATATCCATACATTATCAGCCAAGTGTCTCTCTTTTGATGTATTAGAGCAACGCATTAAACGTATACATCATCCCCGGCCATGACTGTGATGTATGGAGCGCGAGGCGAGCCAGGAACATGTGCGCCAGGAAGAGCGGAGGCCTCCCAGTTATTTCTGGTGATTTCAGGTCCCATTTATCAGGGCGATACTATACTTATCCATCACTAGGGAAGCGCTTAAGTAGCAATTTCTCAATATAATTAGAGGTGATCAGAAAATTGCTCAAATTGTGATCACCTACTTTTTTTACTTTTTGGAAAACTACAACTCCCAGCATCCCCTGACATAGTTGTGCACCAGCCGGAGAGTCACAGGTTTCAGATCACAGCCCTGATGAATATGCAAGTATCTCCTCCAGCCAATCAGCATACAGCAGTCATTAATGAAATGTCCAATCCAAGGGACCTGATTATATCCATGAGGGTCCTGGAGAATGACCCCCACCTGTCATCATTCCCTCTGATAAGGAGGTGTCCAAGGCCCCCAATGCATAGTGTGTTCTAGGACCCCCACCTTCCATCTGCCATTTATGTGGCAGAGGGACCTTTGAGTCTAGTGGTGGCTGCACTTAGTAATTACACAGTATGGATGAGCTCCCTCTAGTGGTGGCTGCACTTAGTAATTACACAGTATGGATGAGCTCCCTCTAGTGGTGGCTGCACTTAGTAATTACACAGTATGGATGAGCTCCCTCTAGTGGTAGGCTGCAGCTTCGTAATATACCCACAATTATAAGCATGTGACTCCCTCTAGTCCGAGATCGCTTGCACTTAGTAATTTACACAGTATGGGTTGAATGAGCATCCCACGTAGTGGTCGGCCTGGCACTTAGTAAATAACACAGTATGGGGCTCGAACAGCTGGGCCTCTAGGTAGGTGTCGGCGGACTAGTAGATAACACCCAGTCATGGACTGAGCCTCCCCCTGAGTGGTAGGCTGCACTTCCATGTAATAACAAGTATGGGATGAGCTCCCTCTTAGTGGTGGCTGCATGGTAGTAATAACACAGTCATGGATGAGGCTCCTTCTTAGTGGTGGCCTGCACTTAGGGTAATAACACAGTATGGATGAGCTCCCCCCTAGTGGTGGCTGCACTTTAGGAATAACACAGTATGGATGAGCTCCTATCTAGTGGTGGCTGCACGTTTAATTACACAGTATGGATGAGTCCCATCTAGTGGTTGCTGCACTTTAGTAATAACCACAGTATGGAATGAGCCTCCCTCTTAGTCGGTGGCCTGCACTTAGTAATAACACAGTAGGGATGAAGCTCCTTCTAGTGGTGGGCTGCACTTAGGAATAACGCATTATGGTGAGCTCCCTCTAGCACAAAATAAAATGGTCGCCTGCACTTAGTAATTACACAGTATGGATGAGCTCCCACTTAGTGGTGGCTGCACTAGTAATAACACAGATAAAATGAGCTCCCTCTAGGGGCTGCACTTAGTAATAACACACAGATGGATGAAGCATCCCCCTGGTGGGTGGCTGCACTTTAGTAATAACACAGTTGGAATGAGCTCCCCTCTCAGTGGTGGCTGCACTTAGTAATAACACAGTATGGATGAGCTCCCTCTAGTGGTGGCTGCACTTAGTAATAACACAGTATGGATGAGCTCCCCTAGTGGTGGCTGCACTTAGTAATTAACACAGTATGGATGAGCTCCCTTCTAGTGGTGGCTGCACTTAGTAATAACACAGTATGGATGAGCTCCCTCTAGTGGTGGCTGCACTTAGTAATTAACACAGTATGGATGAGCTCCCTCTAGTGGTGGCTGCACTTAGTAATTAACACAGTATGGATGAGCTCCCTCTAGTGGTGGCTGCACTTAGTAATAACACAGTATGGATGAGCTCCCTCTAGTGGTGGCTGCACTTAGTAATAACACAGTATGGATGAGCTCCTTCTCTAGTGGTGGCTGCACTTAGTAATAACACAGTATGGATGAGCTCCCTCTAGTGGTGGCTGACACTTAGTAATTACACAGTATGGATGAGCTCCCTCTAGTGGTGGCTGCACTTAGTAATAACACAGTATGGATGAGCTCCCTCTAGTGGTGGCTGCACTTAGTAATTACACAGTATGGATGAGCTCCTCTAGTGGTGGCTGCACTTAGTAATAACACAGTATGGATGAGCTCCCTCTAGTGGTGGCTGCACTTAGTAATAACACAGTATGGATGAGCTCCCTCTAGTGGTGGCTGTGGTGGCACTTAGTAATAACACAGTATGGATGAGCTCCCTCTAGTGGTGGCTGCACTTAGTAATTAACACAGTATGGATGAGCTCCCTCTAGTGGTGGCTGCACTTTAGTAATAACACAGTATGGATGAGCTCCCTCTAGTGGTGGCTGCACTTAGTAATTACACAGTATGGATGAGCTCCCTCTAGTGGTGGCTGCACTTAGTAATAACACAGTATGGATGAGCTCCCTCTAGTGGTGGCTGCACTTAGTAATAACACAGTATGGATGAGCTCCCTCTAGTGGTGGCTTGCACTTAGTAATTACACAGTAATGGATGAGCTCCCTCTAGTGGTGCTGCACTTAGTAATAACACAGTATGGATGAGCTCCCTCCTAGTGGTGGCTGCACTTAGTAATAACACAGTATGGATGAGCTCCCTCTAGTGGTGGTGCTGCACTTAGTAATAACACAGTATGGATGGATGAGCTCCCCTCTCTAGTGTAATGTGGCTGCACTTAGTAATAACACAGTATGGATGAGCTCCCTCTGCACTTAGTGGTGAGCTGCACTTAGTAATTAACACAGTATGGATGAGCTCCCTCTAGTGGTGGCTGCACTTAGTAATAAACACAGTATGGATGAGCTCCCTCTAGTGGTGGCTGCACTTAGTAATAACACAGTATGGATGAGCTCCCTCCCCACAGTAGTGGTGGCTGCACTTAGTAATTACACAGTATGGATGAGCTCCCTCTAGTGGTGGCTGCACTTAGTAATAACACAGTATGGATGAGCTCCCCCTAGTGGTGGCTGCACTTAGTAATAACACAGTATGGATGAGCTCCCTCTAGTGGTGGCTGCTTAGTAACACTTACAGTATGGATGTAATAACACAGTATGGATGAGCTCCCTCTAGTGGTGGCTCCCTCTAGCACTTAGTAATAACACAGTATGGATGAGCTCCCTCTAGTGGTGAGCTGCACTTAGTAATTACACACTTAGTATGGATGAGCTCCCTCTAGTGGTCGCTGCACTTAGTAATTAACACAGTATGGATGAGCTCCCCTACTTAGTGTATGGATGAGCTCTGTGGTGGCTGCACTTAGTAATAACACAGTATGGATGAGCTCCCTCTAGTGGTGGCTGCACTTAGTAATAACACAGTATGGATGAGCTCCTCTAGTGGTGGCTGCACTTAGTAATTACACAGTATGGATGAGCTCCCTCTAGTGGTGGCTGCACTTAGTAATAACACAGTATGGATGAGCTCCCTCTAGTGGTGGCTGCACTTAGTAATAACACAGTATGGATGAGCTCCCTCTAGTGGTGGCTGCACTTAGTAATAACACAGTATGGATGAGCTCCCCCTAGTGGTGGCTGCACTTAGTAATTACACAGTATGGATGAGCTCCCTCTAGTGGTGGCTGCACTTAGTAATAACACAGTATGGATGAGCTCCCCTAGTGGTGGCTGCACTTAGTAATAACACAGTATGGATGAGCTCCCCTCTAGTGGTGGCTGCACTTAGTAATTACACAGTATGGATGAGCTCCCTCTAGTGGTGGCTGCACTTAGTAATAACACAGTATGGATGAGCTCCCTCTAGTGGTGGCTGCACTTAGTAATTACACAGTATGGATGAGCTCCCTCTAGTGGTGGCTGCACTTAGTAATAACAGCAGTATGGATGAGCTCCTCTAGTGGTGGCTGCACTTAGTAATTACACACAGTATGGATGAGCTCCCTCTAGTGGTGGCTGCACTTAGTAATTACACAGTATGGATGAGCTCCCTCTAGTGGTGGCTGCACTTAGTAATAACACAGTATGGATGAGCTCCCTCTAGTGGTGGCTGCACTTAGTAATAACACAGTATGGATGAGCTCCCTCTAGTGGTGGCTGCACTTAGTAATTAACACAGTATGGATGAGCTCCCTCTAGTGGTGGCTGCACTTAGTAATTACACAGTATGGATGAGCTCCCTCTAGTGGTGGCTGCACTTAGTAATAACACAGTATGGATGAGCTCCCTCTAGTGGTGGCTGCACTTAGTAATAACACAGTATGGATGAGCTCCCTCTAGTGGTGGCTGCACTTAGTAATTACACAGTATGGATGAGCTCCCCCTAGTGGTGGCTGCACTTAGTAATTAACACAGTATGGATGAGCTCCCTCTAGTGGTGGCTGCACTTAGTAATTAACACAGTATGGATGAGCTCCCTCTAGTGGTGGCTGCACTTAGTAATTACACAGTATGGATGAGCTCCCTCTAGTGGTGGCTGCACTTAGTAATAACACAGTATGGATGAGCTCCCTCTAGTGGTGGCTGCACTTAGGTAATAACACAGTATGGATGAGCTCCCTCTAGTGGTGGCTGCACTTAGTAATAACACAGTATGGATGAGCTCCCTCTAGTGGTCGGCTGCACTTAGTAATTACACAGTATGGATGAGCTCCCTCTAGTGGTGGCTGCACTTACTAATTACACAGTAATGGATGAGCTCCCTCTAGTGGTGGCTGCACTTAGTAATAACACAGTATGGATGAGCTCCCCTAGTGGTGGCTGCACTTAGTAATAACACAGTAATGGATGAGCTCCTCTAGTGGTGGCTGCACTTAGTAATTACACAGTATGGATGAGCTCCCCTCTAGTGGTGCTGCACTTAGTAATTACACAGTATGGATGAGCTCCCTCTAGTGGTGGCTGCACTTAGTAATAACACAGTATGGATGAGCTCCCTCTAGTGGTGGCTGCACTTAGTAATGGAAACACAGTATGGATGAGCTCCCTAGTGGTGGCTGCACTTAGTTAATTACACAGTATGGATGAGCTCCCTCTAAGTGGTGAGCTGTGGTGGCACTTAGTAATAACACAGTATGGATGAGCTCCCCCTAGTGGTCGCTGCACTTAGTAATTACACAGTATAGATGAGCTCCCTCTAGTGGTGGCTGCACTTAGTAATAACACAGTATGGATGAGCTCCTCTAGTGGTGGCTGCACTTAGTAATTACACAGTATGGATGAGCTCCCTCTAGTGGTGGCTGCACTTAGTAATAACACAGTATTAGGGACTTAGTGTGGTGGCTGCAGGAGAGCTCCCTCTAGTGGTGGCTGCACTTAGTAATTACACAGTATGGATGAGCTCCCTCCTAGTGGTGCTGCACTTAGTAATTACACAGTA
>ONZH01005251.1:0-51986 GCA_900303285.1 Rhinella marina
AAAACCTACCGCAAAGCTACAGCAGGTAATAAGATTCTTAAAGCAAATAGTCATCATCCAGTCCATACCATTAAAGCCATTCCAGTAGGAGAAATGATACGAGCGCGACGTAATTGTAGTACATATGAGGCATTTGTATCTGAATGTGCGACCATTAGATCAAGGTTGTCGCACAGAGGTTATCCTCACTGGATGTTAGATAGGGCTTACAGCATTGCTTCTCAAAAAAATAGACATGAGCTTTTGTTTACAAATGACAATTCAGAGGTGAATGTTGTTTCCATGACCCATGACCAACTACCGAATCGTGGATCTGCATCCATTTTGGCTGCAGCATTATATGAAACCAGGATGAGGCACAGAGGTCATAAAAGCAAATATAACAAAACATTAAAAAAATAACATAAATAAAAATTCAACACAATCATCTCCCACATTGGTTCTAACTTTTAGTAGGCAGTTTCCAGCTATTAAAAATATTGTATTAAAGCATCTGCCTTGTGGATTTAGAGTCGTCCCTTGTCGAGCCTGCATCTTAGGCAATCTTTTATCACCCTCATTCTTTTCTTGGAAAAAAATGCAAATGTGGCTTTATTCTGAATGTTTTTTTCGCTGTGGCTCGAACCCATGCATGACTTGCAGGTATGCTGTTCCCACTAAGGCTACTTTCACATTAGCGTTTTTAAATTCCGGTATTGAGTTCCGTTATAGGGGCTCAATACCGGAAAAAAACGCTTCAGTTTTGTCCCCATTCATTGTCAATGGGGACAAAACTGAACTGAAGACAACGGAATGCTCCTGAAAGCATTCCGTTCCGTCTTCAGACCGGAGAACAAACCGCAGCATGCTGCGCTTTGCTCTCCGGTCCAGGCATCCGCACCAAGACGGATCTGGAATGACCCCCAATGCAAGTCAATGGGGACGGATCCGTTTGGTGTGGACACACCAGTAATCCGGATCTGTCCTCCATTGATTTCCAATGGGGGGTCATTCCGGATCCGTCATACATACAGACATACATACAAACATACATACTCACATACTCCAGGGACGCCGGCAGCATGTCTTCACGCGCCTCCTGCGCGCAGCTATGACGTTTCCCCACTGCGCCATCTTATTTGAACATTTCTAATGCAGCCAAGCATTTTATTGACGTACATGCTAGTTCAACTAGGATGTTTTCTGCATATGCCATTGAACACGTTAGACCTTCATCACGTGGTGGAAACATCAGGCACATGGTACTTAGGAGAGAGGCTTATTGGATTTTTCGTTTGGAAACTAGATCCCCCAATGGCTTGAACTTATGTAAGGAATTAATGTGCCATTATTAATATCCATTGGCATACACTTTAGGTTTCCAGTGAGACATTTGTATATGCTTGTTGTAATATATTTATATTATATGTATGTAGACATTTCTCCTGGTAAACTTTTGATATGCATTGTTTTTATTCCATTCTGTATATGTTGTTTCATGTTGTGTGTGTGAACAGGGCTTTACCCTGCAGCTGGTATGGTCTCTTTTGATCTGCTATCACCTGTGGGTTGTTGTGTCTGTTCACAGGAGTTCCAATTAACATTGGAGTGACCCCTCCCATTTGAGGGTGTCACCCCCTTTTTTAAAACTCCTTTTATTCGGTGTTATATTTAGTTTTCTCAGTTATGATTAAGGACTCTGTCCGAAACGCTTAAACAGTTTTTGGAGTCTGTACACTGCACTTGGCTGTTCTGAATTTTCAAATAAAGCACCTGAAATAACACTTTACTGTTGCTGGATTTTTCCTTTCTCATGAGTAAGGACCAAATTTGTGGGGTCTGAAATGCGTAGACATATACTGTACTCCTGATGGATTTTACTGCTTGAAATAAAGAAGTTGCTATTTAAGGAGCTGAACTTTCTTCTTCGTTTCCATTGGATATATTGCAGCCGAGTCCAGGCTGTGTTTGTGTTCCAGAGGACTTAGGTGCAGCTGAGCACTGCAAGTAGATATTGTTTACTGCTACAGATGGATCTGGATAGATTGGAGGCTTGGGCAGAGAAGTGGCAGATGAGGTTCAACACTGACAAATGTAAAGTTATGCACATAGGAAGGAATAATGCAAGTCACCAGTACATACTAAATGGTAAAACACTGGGTAACACTGACATGGAAAAAGACCTAGGAATTTTAGTCAACAACAAACTAAGCTGTAGAAACCAGTGTCAGACAGCTGCTGCCTATGCCAATAAGATAATGGGTTGCATCCAAAGAGGCATAGATGCCCGTGATGAGAACATAGTCCTGCCACTTTACAAATCACTAGTCAGACCACACATGGAGTACTGTGTACAGTTCTGGGCTCCTATGAACAAGGCAGACATAGCAGAGCTGGAGAGGGTTCAGAGGAGGGCAACTAAAGTAATAACTGGAATGGGTGGACTACAGTACCCAGATAGATTATCAAAAGTAGGGTTATTTACCTTAGAAAAAAGAAGACTGAGGGGTGATCTAATAGCAGTGTATAAATATATCAGGAGTCAGTACAGAGATCTCTCCGATGATCTATTTATCCCGAGGACTGTGACTGTGACGAGGGGACATCCTCTGCGTCTTGAGGAAAGAAGGTTTGTTCACAAACATAGAAGAGGATTCTTTACGGTAAGAGCAGTAAGCATATGGAACTCTCTGCCTGAGGAGGTGGTGATGGTAAGTTCACTAAAAGAGTTCAAGAGGGGCCTGGATGTATTTCTGGAGGGTAATAATATTACAGGTTATAGTTACTAGAGAGGGGTCGTTGATCCAGGGAGTAATTCTGATTGCCTGATTGGAGTCGGGAAGGAATTTTTTCCCCTAAAGTGAGGAAAATTGGCTTCTACCTCACAAGGGTTTTTTTTGCCTTCCTCTGGATCAACTTGCAGGATAACAGGCCAAACTGGATGGACAGATGTTACTATGTTACTTGTAGAAGGCTTGCACAGTAAAATATAAATTTTTGCAGATTAGACTAAACTGTGTAAATTAATAAAAACAGAAGAGGACAGTACACTGCTACAGATGGATCTGGATAGATTGGAGGCTTGGGCAGAGTGAACAGCAAACTAAGCTGTAGAAACCATTGTCAGACAGCTGCTGCCAAGGCCAATAAGATAAGACTGAAAGACATTAAGGCTACTTTCACACTAGCGTTTTAAAATTCCGGTATTGAGTTCCGTCATAGGGGCTCAATACCGGAATAAAACGCTTCAGTTTTGTCCCCATTCATTGTCAATGGGGACAAAACTGAACTGAAGACAACGGAATGCTCCTGAAAGCATTCCGTTCCGTCTTCAGACCGGAGAACAAACCGCAGCATGCTGCGGTTTGCTCTCCGGTCCAGGCATCCGCACCAAGACGGATCCGGAATGACCCCCAATGCAAGTCAATGGGGGTGGATCCGTCTGGTGTGACCATAATGGTAACCGGATCCGCCCTCCATTGACTTTCAACGGAGTCCATTACGGATCCGGGTACACATAGACACATACAGACATAAACATACACACACATAAAGACATACAAACACACATACATACTTACATGCTCCCCGGCAGGTCTTCGGAGCGTCAGGACGGCTCACACAGGTCACGATTCCCCACAGCGCCCTCTGCTGGGCGCCTGGTGGAATCGTCAGATGACGATTCCACCAGGCGCCCAGCAGAGGGCGCTGTGGGGAATCGTGACCTGTGTGAGCCGTCCTGACGCTCCGAAGACCTGCCGGGGAGCATGTAAGTATGTATGTTTGTTTGTATGTCTATATGTGTGTGTATGTTTATGTGTATGTATATGTATGTACTGTGTGACATGTGTGGGGCCGGAGCGCGGTTCCGGCTCCACACATGTCACTGCGGCAGGCCTGATCCGGCAGCACCCTTCACCTGCCGGATCAGGCCTGCCGCCAGTGTGAAAGTAGCCTAAGCCATTACAAGATGGTGTCGGCTCTGGGACCACTCCTGCTCTTATCTATAGTTTACATTCTTTAGCTTGTCTGCCCGGCCCGTCCTGAAAGTTGAAACATGGGTGGTAACACAGTGTTGATGTTACCTGGAGAACGGACGGCCCCGCAGGTGGTGGCTTAAGAGAAATAAGTTGAAAGACTTGTGCGTGTTAATGTATGGGAAATTTTTCTTTGTCTGTTTTACGTTGAATGTCATGTCTGTTACTTGTTATGTCTGTGTGGACCAGAAATCTGACCTTGTATGATGCCATACAGATAAGGAGGAAGGTCACACAGCCAAGTTTACTGTGAGCGAAATCTGCTCTACTGATGTGATGATGAGGCCAAATTAAGGGTTAAGTTGAGAATGAAAGAAATCATCACAGGGAGGTGTTTGCTCTGGCTTTAGGCCAAAAAGGAGTGAAACCATTACAAGGTTTCTCACAGGAGTGAGCACAGGACATTCGGCCTTGAATTTATAACATTCTACTGTAGACATTATAAAAAACGATGCGAGGATCACCAAGAAAATTATTAAGTATAAGAAATTAGTCTGGACAAAAATGTATGATGAAAAGACAAATGATTATCTTTATGTGCTGCCAATACAGCTCCTAAGATGGCGCAGGAGGACCCTGCCGTGCTCCAGCAGACACATCCCCCACCATATCATCAGCCCCCTCGGTCTCCCTCTCCAGAGGGGTGGACCTGTGAAGTATGTCAGTACCAAAACCACGCCCACGGCTCACCTCTTTATATCCGGTTATCACACAAGATGGCACTTTCCATGTCCCAATTTCCACTCTGGCGGCCATCTTAACTTAGGGAATTTCCTCCCTGGTGGCCATCTTAACTGAGGGAACTTCAATCCCTGCCCAGCGGCCATCTTAGTTACTGGTATTATCCCTGACATGGCTACAAGTAGGAAGCAATGCACATAGATCTAAATAGCACCATAAAGAGTACTCAGCTTAGTAAATGGAGGATACACATATACCTATAGTTAGTTATTATTGTTTAATTAGATGAAATAACTTAACCTCTATGTTTTTTCCTTTACTAGGATTAAGTCAGCACTTGGAGGCAACTTCATCTCGATTCCTAACAGGTTGTTGTGATGGTGTTTAGAACTCCAGGTCAAGAGGAACCAGGTGAAGATATTAGGTTAGGTCCTACATTTGATACAAGGTCAAGTGAAGTACTTGGTCCTGGGTGTCCTGCCCATGCTAAAATCACAGGAGAAGGAGGGGATCGTGACGGAAATGGTCTCACCTGTGGTAAACTGTAGCTTGAGATAAGTTGCCGCAGAACTAGTAAGGCAGAAAGAATGTAGACAGGCAGTGAAGAACACTAGCAAGCTAATGAAAGCTGTAGACATGCCCCCCAATGGTAAACTGAATCCAGAGTAATGAAAAAAAGCATGTAGGGAAAATAAAGAGTACCTGAAAATTAGACCAAGATTAGGAAACAGGCAATCCAATATCGGCTGTGCCTTCCACTAACATTTTTAGCAGATTAAAGTCCGGCTCCAATGATATCCCTGGGTGATACCAGTAGTAGTCCTGGGTTTTATTGATACTGGAGCAGCCAAGACAGTTGTGCACAGCAAACATGTCCTCCCCTGAGTTGATCTCCACGGGCACCTGTCCTTGCGGAGGAGTGGATGGGAAAGTAGTACACTTCCCTTTTAAAAGAACCCATCCGTGTTAGATTTGCCCTTAATCAAGAAGTGCTTGCCTAGTTGCTGGTCAGTGATACTGTCCCCTGTTGCCTCCTGGGTACAGACTTGCATGCAAAAGTATGTGCCAGCATCTCATACCAGGAGAATGGCACTGTGAAATGAACAGGTGCCCGCAATGACCAGGAACTTTGTTTGTTAGCCGTTAGTGATAAATCTCCCTGGTCCTTGTTTGTGTCAATACTCCCAGAAGATGAGAAGGAAGCCCTGCTTGCAGTATCCCTTGAATATGGCACAGTCAGATGCCATATCTCAGTCTGAGACTTTGTGAAAAAAGGGGGGTTATCAAGGAGTTTGTATCCCCTTCTAACACTCTTTTGTACCCTGAGAATAAGAAAAGTGAGAAGGGCAAAACCCACCCAGTACTGGATGGTACATGACCTACGTGTTGTCAATGAAGGCACAGTTTTTTAACACCCTCTTTGTGCCCAATCCACACACCTTGTTGGCTCAGGTTCCCAATACCTCTACCCACTACACTGCGATTGATTTGGCAGATGTTTTATTTTCAGTAACACTACATCCAGACAGTTGGTATTTGTTTGCCTTCACACATAAGGGTAAACAGTATACCTGGGTGGTGCTGCCACAGGGAGCCCAGAACTCGCCCAGTAAGTATACTGCAGCCATGTCACCATGGCTGCAAGGTGTCACTGTGTTACTGTTACCTTCCTGGGGTAAAACATCTCACCCCTGAATGTAAGAAGGCTGTGGAGGACACCCCTTTGCCCAGAAACATGAATGCACAGAGGACATTTTTGGGCCTTGTTTCTCGTTGCAGGACTTGGATATGCAAGTTTGCTGCAGCCTCTTTATGATTGTTTGTTTTCTAGCTCCTTCCACTTTAGAGACGAGGTGCTAGATGCCTTTTATGCCCTAAAGCTGGCAATTTTGTGCTCCCCCGCACTGGGCCAGATTATTACATCTAGATTGTATTGTACAGAAGTGAATGACCATGCCTCAGCTGTCCTCACCTAACTGCATGGCTAGCAACAACGCCCTGTGGCATATTATTCTGCCCAATATTGACCCCGTGGCCAGAGGTGCCCCTTTCTGCATTAGAGCTGTAGCAGTTGTACAAGCCATGTTTGATAAAAGCTCTTAGATAGTCCTGAACCACAAAGTGATAGTGTCTGCTCCTTATGATATTACATCTATTCTTCTGCAAGTATAACCCAAAAGTCTTTTTGTTGCCCGCCATTTGAGAATGTAGTGTGCCATTTTGTTGCCTGACAATATTACTGTCCAAAGGTGTAATACTTTGAATCCAGCCACCCTGTTGCCTCTGGTGCAAGGGAGGAGTTAGGGCACTTAACAAGAGTTAGGAAACTTAACAAACTTTTCTTCCAGAGGAAGAGGCTCATGACTGTTTGCAGATGATGTCTCAAGAGACAGCGGGAATTTGACCATGTGGTAAATCAGCCATTAGATGATCATGTGCTCGTTGTGGATGGATCGAGGTATGGCCAGGATGGCAGGTACTACATAGATTAACCCTTAGGATACCAGCGCCGTACTGCTACGGCGCTGGAAACCGGGACAAAAATTCCAGCGCCGTACTGCTACGGCGCTCTGATCGGGATCAGTTACAGTGCGAGGGTTAATGCACTGGCATCTGTGTTTTCACTGATGCCGGTGCATACAGTAGGGGTCGGCCATCGCCGGACCCCTACTGTATGCACCGGCATCGGTGAAAACACTGATGCCGGTGCATTAACCCTCACACTGCCGCATCAGGCTGCCTTCTACGGAAGCCTGTGAGATCCAGCCCCCTGGATCTCACAGGCAGCAGGCTGTAAGTGTACTGTAATAAGTATTGTAATGCATTGTGCAAGGTATCAGACCCCCAAAAGTTGAAGTCCCAGACTGGGACAAAAAAATAAAGTGAAAAAAAAAGTGAAAAAAAATAAAGTTTTACAAAAAAAATTTGTTTCAAGTAAAAAGCATCCTTTTCCCAAAATAAAGTTAAAAAAATTTGTAAAAAATAGGGAAAAAAAGAAAAGTAGGCATATTAGGTATCGACCGGCTATATAAAAATATCACATGACCTAGGTGAACGCCGTAAAAAATAAAAACAGTGTAAAAAAGCCATTTTCTGGTCACCTTGCCTCACAAAAAGTGTAATAGCAGGCGATCAAAAAGGCGTATTAATCCCAAAATGGTACCAATCAAACCGTCATCTCGTCCCGCAAAAAATGAGACCCTACCTAAGACAATCACCCAAAAAATAAAAAAAATATGGCTCTCAGAAAATGGCAACACAAAAAGATTTTATTCTGTTCAAAAATTAATTTACTGTGTAAAACTTAACAAAAATAAAAATAGACATATTGGGTATTGCCGCATCCGTAACAACCCGTTCTATAAAAATATCAAATGATTTGCCCCTTCGGGTGAATGCTGTAAAAAAACAAAAAAAAAACCTCACCTCATCCTGCAAAAAATGAGCCCCCACATAAGACAATAGCTCAAAAAAATAAAAATCATTGGCTCCCGCAAAGCAATCGATCAAAATCTGTGCTGCAAAATCCATATGGCACTCCTTCTGTTCTGAATCCTGCCATGTGCCCCCACAGAAGTTTATCACCACATATGGGGTGTTGCCGTATTCAGGAGAAAATGGGTAACAAATTATGGGGTGCTTTTCTCCTGTTACCCCTTGCGAAAATGAGAAATTTGGGGCTAAAGCAACATTTTATTGGAAGAAATGAAACTTTTCATTTTCACAGCCAAGTGTTTCCAAATTCCGTAAAACACTTAGGGGTTCAAAGTGGTCAGTAACCCCCTTAATATATTCTTTAAGGGGTGTAGTTTCCAAAATTGGGTCACTTTTTGAGGGTTTCCACTCTAGGGGTATGTCAGGGTCTCTTAAAATACAAAATGGTGCCTAAAAACCATTCTAGCAAAATCTGCCTCCAAAATCCATATGGCGCTCCTTTCCTTCTGACCACTGCCACGTGCCCATAGAGCAGTTTACCACCACATATGGGGTATTTCTGTTAACTGCAGAATCAGAGTAATGTATATTGAGGTTTAGTTTGCTGTTAACCCTTGCTGTGTTGCAAGAAAAAAATTAACATGAATAATCTACCAAAAAAGTGAAATTTTCCTTTAATTCTTGTGGAACACCTCAAGGGTTAACAAAGTTTGTAACATCAGTTTTTTATAATTTGAGGGGTGTAGTTTCTAAAATGGGGTCATTTATGGGTGGTTTCTATTAGGTAAGCCTCACAAAATCACTTTATAACTGAATTGGTGCTCAAAAAAATGGTTTGGGAAATTTTGTTGAAAATTTGAAAAATAACTTCTAAGCCCTCTAACTTCCTAAAAAAAATAAAATGACATTTACAAAATGATGCCAACATAAAGTAGACATATGGGGAATGTTAAGTAATAAATATTTTATGAGGTATCACTTTCTGTTTTAAAAGCAGAGAAATTGAAATTTTGAAAATTGAAAATTTTTCTAAATTTTTGGTAAATTTGGGATTTTTTTCATAAATAAAGGTGAAATATATTGACTCAAATTTATGACTGTCAAGAAGTACAATGTGTCACGAGAAAACAATCTCAGAATGGCCTGGATAAGTAAAAGCGTTCTAAAGTTATCACCACATAAAGTGACACATTGTCACAATGGTGACTAAACATGACACTCTAAAATGTAGAGTCCTTACCACCATACATGTCTGCCCAAGAAGTGAAACCAGATCTGGAGATGGTTTGCAGATATGCAAAGGGAAAAACAGCCAACATTTACACTGATTCCAGGTATAGCCCAGGACTATGGGTCCATTTGGAGACTTCCTGACCGCTTCAGGTAAACCAATCAAAAATGGGGAAGCGGTGAGGCCTCTTATGTAAGTGCTCATATTGCCAACTTAAGTGGCAGTGATAAAAAAGAAAGGCCACTGTGAAACAGACGCAGAGGAGGCAAAAGGAAAAGACAAGGCAGATCAGGCAGCAAAAATGGCTGCCAAATTGCCTAGGCAGACCCCTGCCTTAGTGGCCACAGCTCAGGTCCCTGAAATAACTCCTCATGTCTCCATGAAAGTTCTTAAGACCTTACAGAACTAGGCGGGGAAGGAGGAAAGGGACCTGTGGGTGTAAAAAAGAGGGACTGCTAAGGAGGAAGGCCTAATACAGTTCCAAGGGAAACTCTGCCTTCCCAGGTCCCTCTAACCCACGATGGCACAGGCAGCCCATGGAGTGACGCACCAGTCAAAAACTGCTGTGTGATTTAGTACATAGTGCATGGTACGCCCCAGGGTTCAGCACTGTAGCAGCCAGATATACTCAAGGATGTATGATTTGTGCCCCGAACAATGTGGGTCAGGTGGTTAAGGTACCCCAGAAACACTCACCTCACCCCTTGTATCCGTTCCAACGCTTGCAAACTACATTCCACTACCCAAGCTGGGGGTGTATGAGTATGTATTGGTGTGTGAATGCTTGTTTTCAGGATGGCCAGAACTGGTAGCTAAGGCGGCAGCCTAGATCACAGCAAAGAACATTATGGCCAAAGTTGTATGGAAAGTGACACAGGTGTACATTTCACAGATGAAGTGTTGCGAGAGATGATTAAGGTTTCCGGTGCTTCACTTCCAGATCCTGATAAGGTACCAGGAACCCACCCACTTGTGTCTGGAGATTGGGAGGTAAAAAGACATGTTAGAAAAGTCCTCAAACACTGGCTTGATGGTCCATTACAAGTGTTGCTGACCACAAGCACATCAGTGAAGCTCAAAGGAAATCCTAATTGGATCTACACCAGTCAATTCAAGAAAGTGCTGAGTCTGGAGACTTGAAAGGATGGTATTTCTTGTTCCCCCTTGTGTGACTGCTGATCCTGACTCAAAGAATATGGAGTCTAAATGAGATAGTAAGATAGGTTTCTGGGCCGTGAAAAAGTTGTGTAAAATGAAGAACAAAGTTGTTTCAGTGCGATACTTTCAGTCCAGTGACCCATGGATAGTATTGCCCAAAGATTCTCAGTATTAATAGTTTTTATGTTCGCAATTATCAAGAATTTGAAGACTGAAACCCAACTCAACATTACCATTTATAAGGGGAACTATGTGTTTTTTTTTAACATTTATTTTATTATTTTCTCCCTGAATACAAACAGAGTAGGTATGAAGTATACAAATTTGTGTTTCTACATAGAAAACAAAAATACAATACATACAAAAAATACATACAAATCATTGCTATAAAACAATCCCTTCTCTCCCCCCAAACCCTCTTCATCAAAATACGCCCTTTGCAGCCCCTCCCCTAACTCCTCACTCTTCTCCTCCGGACCTCTCATGTGGATACATACACTGTAAAATGTATGATTTCATGTTTTCCGTAAATAGCTATAGATTATTTGTTTAGGAGATTTTCAATTTCCCCAGAGTGCCTTTTATGTCTTCCAGCAGGTACCAAGTTGACATTTTAAATGGACTCATTATTGTTGGCATGTCCGACATTGTTATGAACTCTAAAATATATTTCTTCCAAGTGTGGAACAATTCTAACCATTCTAGGTGAAAGGTACTGCCAAGATGGGTTAATATTTAATTTGTAGCAGGAACAGTAGATTTTAACCAGTGGTTCAATAGGCATCTTTTTGCACCATCAAAAGTCTATGTCCTATAAGAGGAAGAACCCTGCCTCCCCCGTCTTCATCATCCCTGTTCTCTATACCTTCTACATGCAGGACAACCAGAGATAGCGATAAGGTCCCCTGGAATCTGCTGATTTTATTCAAAATCTGTCCTACCTGCGTCCAGAAACTTCCGAGTTCCGGGCACTCCCAAAGACCATGCCACAAATCTGTGCGGGTGTTCCACATCTAGGACATGCCGTTAGTCTGTCCGGCTTAGCTGGGCAAGTTGGGAAATTGAATGTATATATAGCATGGTGTAGGATCTTGATGTGTGTTAACCTCCAGTTTTCGTTTACCACCGCCTTATAAAATGCACAAGGCCCCTGCTAGCTATAGGAAAGATTTCCTTTATTTCCAATATCTGGCCCCACTTCTTGAATAGGTTTTTAGGGTCTTTGGTTCTCAATCGATCCCTTAAAGACAAATATATCCCTGAAATGGATGGCCTGCCCACGCATTTAAGAAACGAGTCAAAGTTGTTTGTGGCCCATTCCTGGGACATATCCTGGACCAGACTGCTCCCATAGTGTTTGACTTGTAAATAAGGAAGAAAGCCTGAACCCCCCAGTTCCCATTTCTCCACCAGCTCAGGCAATGACAGCCATCTAGGTCTTTCTCATGAAACAGGTCTTTCATTTGTTTGACACCCTTTCGGCTCCACTGCTGAAAAATCAAGGATATGATGACTGCTGCATGTTAGGTTATAACCCCGTATATCAGGGAAGTTCAAACCCCCTTTTTCTCTTGTCAACTTTAGCTTTTCCAAGGCGATTCTCGCCCTATTTCCCTTCCACATAAACTTAAGAAATCAGCGCTCCAGCAATTTAATATCTGCATGGCGTAGAAGTAGAGGTATTGTCTGAAGGGGGTACAGCAAACGTGAAATACACATCATTTAATTAAATGACATCTCCCTGCAAAAGAGAGCGGCAGATTCTCCCATCTATCCAAGTCTCCCAATATCAATTAAGGGAGGGTAATTCAGCTGATATGAAGAGTCGGGAGTTCTCCCTATCTTGATACCCAAGTAGGTGATATGAGTTCTGACTTGTGTGACTTGCGCATTGGGCAGCAGAATAGTTGGTTGTGTACCCACCGGACACAGTGACATCAGTTCGCAATTAGATGTATTTACTCGATATCCTGAGTACCCTCCAAAACTGTATAGGGTCTCAAATATATTATCTATTTGCTCCTTAGGTTTAGCTAAGAACTAGAGATGAGCGAGTAGTGAAATATTCGAAAGTTCGAAATTCGATTCGAATAGACCGCGAAATTCGACTATTCGACCGAATATCGAATCCCATTAAAGTCTATGGGAAAAAAATGCTCGCCACTTGGAAATCTCAATTCGACCACTTGGAGGTCACCAAGTCCACCCTGAAACCTCAGAAAAGGATGCCAACACTGCTGGAATGCAACTGGGACAGCAGGGGAAGCATGTCTGGGTGCATATAACGCGCCCAAGTCGCACTATTACGCCACTATCACAGCCTCTCAACAATACACTCCAAAGACAATATAACCTCTCTGTAAAGTGAGACCATACAAGGAAACCTTCTTTCCTCTACATTGCCATGGACCCCAAGCCAAACTAGACAAAAAAGAAGATAAAATTCTGCACCCCTTAAAATCACGTTGCCTATCACAACCACAGATGGCATAGGCAAGGGGGAAAGCAAATAGACCCCACCCCTAATTGTCATTGTGTGTGTGAGATGTGGTCAGACATGTCTTCTTTAAAATGTAAAAACAACTCAAACACATGCAGAAGCCTTAAAATGCCCAAATTGTTGGCGCTTGAGATGTCAGTGACCCGACCTGGCCCAGTGTCATGTCTAGCAGGTAAAGCAGTGGGGATGTTGAGGGATGCGTAGGACCACAAAAGGCAGGAAGAGGCCGTGGGCTGGCCAGAGGCTCATGGAAAATTTTGTGGAGGCCCAAGAGGTGAGACGTCTTAAAAATTGTGTGGAGGCTAAAGAGGTGAGACCTCTTAAACATTTTGTGGAGCCCCAAGAGGTGAGACCTCTTAAAAATTATGTGGAGGTCCAAGAGGTGAGACCTCTTAAACATTTTGTGGAGCCCCAAGAGGTGAGACCTCTTAAAAATTATGTGGAGGTCCAAGAGGTGAGACCTCTTAAACATTTTGTGGAGCCCCAAGAGGTGAGACCTCTTAAAAATTATGTGGAGGCCCAAGAGGTGAGACCTCTTAAAGATTTTGTGGAGGCCCAAGAGGTGAGACCTGTTAAAAATTATGTGGAGGCCCAAGAGGTGACACCTCTTAAACATTTTGTGGAGGCCCAAGAGGTGAGACCTCTTAAAAATTATGTGGAGGCCCAAGAGGTGAGACCTCTTAAAAATTATGTGGAGGCCCAAGAGGTGAGACCTCTTAAAGATTTTGTGGAGGCCCAAGAGGTGAGACCTCTTAAAAATTATGTGGAGGCCCAAGAGGTGAGACCTGTAAAACATTTTGCGGAGGCCCAAGAGGTGAGACGTATTAAAAATTATTTGGAGGCCCAAGAGGTGAGACGTGTTAACAATTATGTGGAGGCCCAAGAGGTGAGACGTGTTAAAAATTATGTGGAGGCCCAAGCGGTGAGACGTGTTAAAAATTATGTGGAGGCCCAAGAGGTGAGACGTATTACAAATTATGTGGAGGCCCAAGAGGTGAGACGTGTTAACAATTATGTGGAGGCCCAAGAGGTGAGACCTGTTAAAAATTATGTGGAGGCCCAAGAGGTGAGACCTGTTAAAAATTATGTGGAGGCCCAAGAGGTGAGACCTCTTAAAGATTTTGTGGAGGCCCAAGAGGTGACACCTCTTAAAAATTATGTGGAGGCCCAAGAGGTGAGACCTGTAAAACATTTTGCGGAGGCCCAAGAGGTGAGACGTATTAAAAATTATGTGGAGGCCCAAGAGGTGAGAGGTGTTAACAATTATGTGGAGGCCCAAGAGGTGAGACGTGTTAAAAATCATGTGGAGGCCCAAGAGGTGAGACGTATTACAAATTATGTGGAGGCTCAAGAGGTGAGACGTGTTAACAATTATGTGGAGGCCCAAGAGGTGAGACCTGTTAAAAATTATGTGGAGTCCCAAGAGGTGAGACGTATTAAAAATTATGTGGAGGCCCAAGAGGTGAGACGTGTTAACAATTATGTGGAGGCCCAAGAGGTGAGACCTGTTAAAAATTATGTGGAGGCCCAAGAGGTGAGACCTCTTAAACATTTTGTGCAGGCCCAAGAGGTGAGACCTGTTAAAAATTATGTGGAGGCCCAAGAGGTGAGACCTGTTAAAAATTATGTGGAGGCCCAAGAGGTGAGACCTGTTAAAAATTATGTGGAGGCCCAAGAGGTGAGACCTGTTAAAATTATGTGGAGGCCCAAGAGGTGAGACCTGTTAAAAATTATGTGGAGGCCCAAGAGGTGAGACCTGTAAAACATTTTGTGCAGGCCCAAGAGGTGAGACCTCTTAAAAATTATGTGGAGGCCCAAGAGGTGAGACCTGTTAAAAATTATGTGGAGGCCCAAGAGGTGAGACCTCTTAAACATTTTGTGGAGGCCCAAGAGGTGAGCCATAAATATATAAATTTTTCTTATTTACGGAGCAATTCTACGGCGGTTAAGGAGGAGGAGGAGGAGGTGGAGGAGGAAATGGCACTTCATACAGATGGCACTTCACTTTTGGCTGCTTTCCACGGTTGGAGAAGCAAAGTCCGGGTCAATCCACTTGCTGTTCATTTTGATTAGCGTCAGCCTGTCGGCACTGTCGGTTGACAGGCGGCTGCGCTTATCGGTTATAATGCCCCCGGCTGCGCTGAACACCCTTTCTGATAGCACGCTGGCGGCAGGGCAGGCAAGCACCTCCAAGGCGTACAGGGACAGTTCCAGCCACGTGTCCAACTTGGAGACCCAGTAAGTGTAGGACGCCGAGGGATCGGGGAGGAAAGGGTTACGGTCTGCCAGGTACTCCCGCAACATCCGCCGATACTTGTCCCTCCTGCTGATAGCGGGCCCCGCAGTGATGGAAGTTGCACGAGGGGGTGCCATGAACGTGTCCCACACCTTGGAGATTGTTCCCCTGGTGGCTGTGGGCCTGATTGATGTTGTGGGACTCTGGGAGCCCCTCTCCTCTCTGCCGCCAGCGATGGTGGGTGGGAAAATCTCCATCATGTTCTGCACGAGTTCCCTCTGGTATTCCAGCAATCGATTCGTCCTCTCCTCTACCGGAATAAAAGAGGAGACGTTATCTTTATACCGGGGGTCCAGGAGTGCGAAGACCCAGTACAGTTTGTTCTCCACTATCCGGACAACACGTGTGTCCCGGGAAAAGCAGCCCAGCATGAAGTCAGCCATGTGTGCCAGACTCTGAATAGGCATTACCTCACTGCCCCCACCAGAAGGATCACTTGCCATTTCCTCCTCTTCCTCTTCCGCCTCCTCTCCGCCCCATCCGCGCTGAACCAATGGGACGCACACAGCCTGACTGCTACCCTCGCCGCCAGCATCCTCCTCCTCTTCCACAGCCACCTCCACGTCGTCCTCCTCCTCCTCCTGCAACTGCCACCGAGAAGCAGACAAAAGTGTGGTCTGTGTAGCTCCGTTGCGTCTCCTCCTACCCCCGTCTCCTCTGCGTGCAATGCGTTCTCCCTTATTGCGATGAGCGATTCTTTAAGGACGCATAGGAGTGGGATGGTTACGCTCACTATAGCGTCCTCGCTGCTGACCTTCTTGGTGGACTCCTCAAAGATACGCAGTACATCGCATATGTCTGCCATCCATGGCCACTCGTGGTTGGCAAACTGAGGGAGCTGAGTTGGAGGCACGCGTGGATTCATAATCTGGTACTCCATCAATGCTCTCTGCTGCTCACACACCCTGGCCAACATGGAATAGGTGGAATTCCAGCGAGTCGGCAGGTCGCACAACAGCCGATGTTCAGGCAAATGGAGGCGTTGCTGGAGTTTTTTTAAGCTAGCAGCAGCTACAGTTGACTTCCGAAAGTGAGCGCACAAGCGCCGCACTTTCACCAGTAGCTCTGCCAGGTTGGGGTAAGTCTTTAGAAATTTTTGGACTACCAGATTAAAAACGTGGGCCAGGCATGGTACGTGATTGAGTTCGGCAAGCTCCAGAGCCGCCACCAGGTTACGGCCGTTATCGCACACGACCATGCCTGGCCCTAGCTGCAGCGGCGACAGCCACATCTCCGTCTGCTGCAATATGGCGTCCCTCACCTCTGGGGCGCTGTGCTTCCTGTCGCCCAAGCTGATGAGCTTTAGCACCGCCTGCTGACGTCTCCCCGCGCCAGTTCTGCAACGCTTCCAGCTAGCCGCTGAGGGCGATGTTAAGGCACAGGAGGAGGAGGAGGAGGAGGGGGGTTTATCAGAACCCATGCTGGCAATCTTGGGCGGGGGTGGTAAGTAGGCCGTCTCTGTTTGCGACCCCGTCCCCGCTTCCACTACATTCACCCAGTGTGCCGTCAAAGAGATGTAGCGTCCCTGGCCGCAAGCGCTTGTCCACGAGTCGGTGGTCAAGTGGACCTTTGCGCTGACTGCGTACCTCAGGGCCCGCCTGATGTTACGCGACACGTGCTGGTGCAGGGCGGGGACGGCACTCCGGGAAAAGTAGTGGCGGCTGGGGACGGAATAGCGAGGTGCGGCAGCCGCCATCAGGTCGCGGAAGGCCTGCGTCTCCACAAGCCTAAACGGCAACATCTCCGGGGCCAGCAGTTTGGAGATGTGGCAGTTTAAGGCTTGGGCTTGGGGGTGACTCGAGGCGTACTTCCGCCTGCGGTCGAACGCTTGCGAGATGGACAGTTGATGGGACGAGGAGTGTGAAGGTGCAGGCGAAGAGGCGGGGGAAGGGGAGGCTGAAGGAGAAGGCCCCAAAGTAGCCGAGGCAGAGGCAGATGTGGAGGTGTCCTGGCTGGAGGTCTGGACCGCAGTGGCAGCACACAACAAAGGGGAAGAGGCAGTGGCAGCAGGACCGGGCGCAGGTTGTATTGCGTTTGCTCTCTCCCACTCAGCCCAGTGCTTGACTTCCAAGTGACGCCGCATGCCTGAGGTGGTCAGATTGCTCTTCTCAGAGCCCCTACTCAGTTTTGAGTGGCAGAGTGTGCAAACCGCGCTCAGTTTGTCATCCGCACAAACATTAAAAAATCTCCACACCACAGAAGTACGAGGCCTCGATGGGGGAGCTTCGCGCGACTGCCCGCTGCCGGGAACAGCTTCGGCCGTGCTGGCTGTGGCCTCACTACTCTGTCTGGACTGTCCTCTGCCTCTGGACATCCCTCTGCCTGTGGACATTCCTCTGCCTGTGGACATCCCTCTGCCTCTGGACATCCCTCTGCCTCTTGCTGCCTTTTTCGGTGCTGCGTAGACCACCACCTCTCCACTGCTTTCCCCGCTGGACATCACCCCTGGCCAAGTGGGGTCGGTCATTTCGTCATCCACCACCTCCTCTTCCTCACTCTGCTCCTCCTCCTGCCCACTGGACATTCCAACAGCCTCCCTTGATGGCAACTGCGTCTCATCATCATCATCGCTCATGATAACAGATGCTGGTTCAGGGTCCACATCAGCAGGAGATGGCGAATACTCAAGTGTTTGGGCATCACTACAAACAAATTCCTCTGCTAGCTCCTGGGATTCTTCCGGCACATCTGAAAAAGGACCCGAAAAGAGCTCCTGGGAGGGGTCAAGGGTGGGATGACTCTGTTGGCCAGGTGTGGAGGAAGGAGGGTCAGAGTGAGACTGTGTGGATGACTGACTGGTGGACAACTGTGTGGAAGCGCTATCGGCTATCCATTGCACCACCTGTTCAACCTGCTCAGGCCTCAACAGCGGTGTAACTCGCCCCCTGCTTAACTGTCCTATAAAGGCAGGGATTATGGATGAGTGGGATCCTGGCTGACCCTCACCAGCACGCATTGTATCCACACTGGCTTCAACAAGGCCACCAACAGCATTTCCTCGTCCACGTCCGATTCCGCTAGCCCCCCTCCGCATTTTATTTTTTTTTGGTTGCAAATACAATATTTTGCCTTCACAGCCAATTAAAAGGCCTAGATATTGTATATTTCAAGGTACACAGCCGTGTACAAACTGCTCAGACGGTGGGTATTTACACCAGGTATGTGAAATAATTTAGCAAGAGAACGCACAGTATAGTGGCCAATTAAAAGGCCTAGATATTGTATATTTCAAGGTACACAGCCGTGTACTAACTGCTCAGACGGTGGGTATTTACACCAGGTATGTGAAATAATTTAGCAAGAGAACGCACAGTACAGTGGCCAATTAAAAGGCCTAGATATTGTATATTTCAAGGTACACAGCCGTGTACTAACTGCTCAGACGGTGGGTATTTACACCAGGTATGTGAAATAATTTAGCAAGAGAACGCACAGTACAGTGGCCAATTAAAAGGCCTAGATATTGTATATTTCAAGGTACACAGCCGTGTACTAACTGCTCAGACGGTGGGTATTTACACCAGGTATGTGAAATAATTTAGCAGAAGAACGCACAGTACAGTGGCCAATTAAAAGGCCTAGATATTGTATATTTCAAGGTACACAGCCGTGTACTAACTGTACAGACGGTGGGTATTTACACCAGGTATGTGAAATAATTTAGCAGAAGAACGCACAGTACAGTGGCCAATTAAAAGGCCTAGATATTGTATATTTCAAGGTACACAGCCGTGTACTAACTGTACAGACGGTGGGTATTTACACCAGGTATGTGAAATAATTTAGCAAGAGAACGCACAGTACAGTGGCCAATTAAAAGGCCTAGATATTGTATATTTCAAGGTACACAGCCGTGTACTAACTGTACAGACGGTGGGTATTTACACCAGGTATGTGAAATAATTTAGCAAGAGAACGCACAGTACAGTGGCCAATTAAAAGGCCTAGATATTGTATATTTCAAGGTACACAGCCGTGTACTAACTGTACAGACGGTGGGTATTTACACCAGGTATGTGAAATAATTTAGCAAGAGAACGCACAGTATAGTGGCCAATTAAAAGGCCTAGATATTGTATATTTCAAGGTACACAGCCGTGTACAAACTGCTCAGACGGTGGGTATTTACACCAGGTATGTGAAATAATTTAGCAAGAGAACGCACAGTACAGTGGCCAATTAAAAGGCCTAGATATTGTATATTTCAAGGTACACAGCCGTGTACTAACTGTACAGACAGTGGGTATTTACACCAGGTATGTGAAATAATTTAGCAGAAGAACGCACAGTACAGTGGCCAATTAAAAGGCCTAGATATTGTATATTTCAAGGTACACAGCCGTGTACTAACTGTACAGACGGTGGGTATTTACACCAGGTATGTGAAATAATTTAGCAAGAGAACGCACAGTACAGTGGCCAATTAAAAGGCCTAGATATTGTATATTTCAAGGTACACAGCCGTGTACTAACTGTTCAGACGGTGGGTATTTACACCTGGTATACAAAAAGGGTATTGCAGGCACACAGAACCCAGAACACTAGAGCCAAATAAACTGTATTTAAAAAAAAAATAAAATTCACAGCCGTATACTGCCAGATCAGATGGTGCATATACACACTAGTTATATAACAGGGTTTTGCAGCCAAAAAGAACGCAGAACAGTAGTGCCAAATATAGTTTGGTATGTAGCAGAGCACCTAATACACCACTAATGCCTCTCTCTGTCCCTACTCCAGCAGCTATCCCTGAATACGGCAGCCGTTCTCTGTAAAGTGTATCTTGTAGTAAAGCAATCACTGTACTGCACTATAGTAGCCCTGATAAGGGCTTTTAATCACGCTCCTGCCTGTCCAACTGCTAAAACCTGTCTGTCCCTTCTCCAGCCTCTGTCCCTGACTAAGTTCACGCAGCATATGCGTACGAGCAGGAAGAGCTGAGTTTTTAATATTCGAGGTCACATGTTTTTCCAGCCAATCCATGTAGACGTTGTTTTCGCGCTGCCAGCGTGCCTGTCATACCCCCCCTGCATGTTGATTGGTGGAAAAAGAGCGCCAGGGAAGGTGGGAGGGGAAACGAATTCTAAGTGCGCCATCGCCGTTATACTCGATTGAAATCGAGTATGTCGAATAGCGTAGTATTCGATCGAATACCGGCTCGATCGAACACTACTCGCTCATCTCTACTAAGAACAACACCACATCATCTGCAAACAAGGCAATCTTTAGTTGCTGTTTCCCTACTTGTATGCCTTCGAACAGGTTGGACTGATTAAGATGTCTTGCTAGTGGTTCTAGGGCCAAATTGAGCAACAGGGGCGATAAGGGGCATACCTGTCTCATTCCTTTTTTGAGCCAAATTGTGTGAGAGAGAAAACCCAGAGTGTATACTCGTGCTTGTGGGTTGTTATATAATTTGGATAAGAATACCCTAAATGTTCCCTCAAAGCCCATCTTGTCTAACACCCTGTCCAGCCATTCCCATCTTACGTTGTCAAAGGCTTTCTCTGCATCTAACGTTAGCAGAGCAGGAGTCTCACCCTTCTTCGGGAAATGGTGTACATGGTCCAGAACTGTTAGGACTGTTCTGATATTAGTCACCGCTGACCGTCCTTTGACAAAGCCTGATTGCTCAGGAGCTACCAGTGAAGGGAGAATCAAAGCCAGCCTATCTGCTAAGATTTTGGACAACAGTTTGGTATTTACTTTGATGAGCGATATGGGCCTATATGAGCCTGGTAGTAGAGGGTCTTTACCTGGCTTGGGAAGTAATTTTATATATGGTATATAGGTGTTTTCCTTATCAGGCTTTGAGTTGCCCTTGAGAACATCATTAAACCAATTTAGTGGTGTAGGTGTAACCTGTGTTATAAGGGCTTTATAATATTCCCCAGTAAAGCCATCAGGTCCCGACGCCTTTGCGTTTCCGCAGAATCCGCATTTCCCCAGTCGTCTCCATGACAGCACATCCTGAGACTGTAACAAAAGGAGAAAATATATGGCCTGGATCGCACATCCCCAAAGTATGCCCTTTGATCACTAGTGCTTCTCAGCAAAAATATATGGCTTCTCAGCGCAATTTACAGCACACCGTCCCCTGAACTAGAGGCATTGGTGTGCAATTTGATCAAACAGCATAAGCCCACTCACCACGTCAAGGTTGCCTCTCAGAGTGGGACCTACTCTAAAACGATGCAGCACTGCGCAGCGACCCCACGACGCCGCTCCAGCGGGCGGCGGGGCCCAGTCGCCAGCAAGCACCCCGCAGCCCGACGAAACCCCAGCACTGGGTCCCGCCAACCTGCCAGAGCAGAGACAAAAAAGCCACCACGCAGCACCGCACCATATGAACGGCTGTCTAGACCAGGTGCACCTACCAAACGGCACCCCAGCTGCCGCGGAACCACAACCCCCAGCAAGCCCAGGCAGTCTGCAGCCAACTGAGCCCACCAAGAGCCGCAGCCCCACAGCAAGCCAGGAGCCGCCGGACGAGCACCACAGGCCCAGCACAGCCTGTCCGTGCTTCCAGGAACTCCAACTGAAAGCTGGCAGGTCCATTCACACTCATATGCAGTCTTCTGCTAATTAAAAACACCTACGCTGGGTGGGAGGAGTGCTGATACCAGATATAGAAATACAAATGTAACAAAAGGAGAAAATATATGGCCTGGATCGCACATCCCCAAAGTATGCCCTTTGATCACTAGTGCTTCTCAGCAAAAATATATGGCTTCTCAGCGCAATTTACAGCACACCGTCCCCTGAACTAGAGGCATTGGTGTGCAATTTGATCAAACAGCATAAGCCCACTCACCACGTCAAGGTTGCCTCTCAGAGTGGGACCGGTAATCCGGTTTCCTGGAAGTCTCCATGACAGCACATCCTGAGACTGTCTCTCCTCTGATAGGACAGGAAAAAACACAGAGAGGTTTAAATTCCCTCCCCTTCCCTCCACCACCAGTGTATTTTTAACGGACACCAGAATAAGAAGGAATTATAAATCCATTATATACATCAAAGATAAGGACTTAAAGAATAAAGGGGTGGGACATATGTGCTGTCATGGAGACTTCCAGGAAACCGGATTACCGGTGAGTGTAATACTCATTTCCCTAGTCGTGTAGGGACTGGGATCCGTGAGTAGCCTGACCTCAGGCAACTATGTTACCCTCTTGTTCCCTATGATGGCTGACTCTGCTCTCCCTCATTTTAGGGAGAAAAAGAGTCATCCTCCTCCACTAGACCTAAGTCTAGAAAATGTGGAGTCTGTGCAAAGCGGTTACCTCCATCTGGAACCAAACCCCTTTGTAAAGAATGCACAGCAAGTGTTATCAAAGGAGAATCATCCAGCTTCTTAGAAGACATTAAGTTGTTGGTCAAGCAGGAGGTGCAGTCAGCTATGTCTTCCTTCTCCCCCAGGGGCCCATCACCGCAAAATCCGAGAGAATCTCTTGTAGATTTTATTATTGCTATTGTAGATAGCAACTCAGATTCAGCAGCTCCGGTTCTGTCTGATTCAGATTTTTCCAGAGTTGGTGACTCGGACGAAGAGAACGAATACAAGAGGTTTTTGTTTAATCCGGAGGACATAGAGGAGTTAATAAAAGCTATCAGAGCCACGATTCGCATGGAGATCCCCAAAAAACCTAGATCCATACAGGAAGAGATTTTTGGGGGCCTGGGGGAGAGGCCAAGATCAGTTTTTCCGGTCCCTGACAATGTACAAAAGCTGATTAGGGCCGAATGGCAGAAACCCGAGAAAGGTTCCTTTATCCCAAGGGGTATTAAAAGGCGTTATCCTTTCCTGGAGGAGGACTGTGCAGATTGGGAGACAGTTCCAAAAGTAGACGCCCCCGTCGCTAAGGTAGCAAAACGCACCGTTCTCCCTTTCGAGGACTCGGCCCAGCTTAGCGACCCCATGGACAGGAAGGCTGAAAGCCTGCTCAAAAGATCCTGGGAGGCTACGGCAGCACTCCTGAAGCCAGGGGTAGCAGTGACTTCCGTGGCCCATACCCTTAACGTCTGGCTAGAGCAGTTAGAACGCCACCTAATAAATAAAACACCCAGGGACCAAATACTGGAAAGCCTTCCCCTGCTTAAGATGGCCACATGCTTTCTGGCAGATGCCTCGGCCGAATCCGTCCACCTGTCAGCCCGTACGGCAGTACTCTCCAACACCATTAGAAGAGTACTTTGGCTAAAAGCGTGGACGGGAGATGCTGCGTCCAAGAATAAATTAATATCCTTACCATTCCATGGCCAGTACGTCTTCGGTCCAGACCTGGACAAAATACTCGAAAATGCAAACGACAGGAAGAGGGGCTTTCCGGAAAATAGGTCCCGTCAAAGCTCTCGCTTTTTTCGTAGCAAACAAACGACACAAAGCGAAGATAAGAGGAGCAAGGGGAAGTCGGGAAGGTGGAGCTACACTAAAGGGGGTAGATCCAGAGGTTTCCTATTTAACCCCAATAGGGGGGACTCTGCCTCCTCACAAAAACAATGACGGTGTTCGGGTTGGGGGGAGACTCAGCTCCTTTATTCACATCTGGGAGCAAGTGTCCACAGACCCTTGGGTACTAAGCGTCGTAAGATCAGGCTACCAAATAGAGTTGTTATCCTCTCCCCCAGAAAAGTACGTGAAAACAATTCTCCCCCAGACCCAACAGTCAGCCCTGGAACGCAGTATCTTAGACCTCCTTCAGTTGGGGGCAATAGAGCCGGTTCCTCTATCACAGTGCGGCAGAGGTCACTACTCCAAACTGTTCATGATAAAAAAAAAAACAAACGGCAAGCCAAGAACCATCATAAACCTAAAACCCTTAAACAGGTTCATAGTTTATCAAGCTTTCAAGATGGAAACGATACGGGGGGCCGTAAATCTAATCAGGAAGGACGCGGTAATGGCCACTCTAGACCTAAGAGACGCCTACTTCCACATACCGATACACCCACAGTCCAGGAATCTCCTGCGGTTTGCGGCTCAACTAAACCATCAAACCCGTCATTTTCAGTTCAAAAGCCTGCCCTTTGGAATCTCTTCTGCTCCCAGGGTGTTCACCAAGGTGGTAGCAGAGGTAGTCACGACCCTCAGACATCAGGGGATCCAGATTGTCCCATACCTGGACGACCTCCTGATTATAGCAGACAACAAACCATCCTTACAGATCCATCTTCAGACAGTAATTTCCCATTTTCAATCCCTGGGGTGGATTATAAACTGGGAAAAGTCCAACCTTCAACCAGAAAACAGGAAAATATTTCTAGGTATCTTGCTGGATGCCCATCTACAGAGATCCTTTCTACCACCTCAGAAGATTCGGGATCTCAGGGAGAACATCCGGCGTTTTCAGAGCAAGTCAAGGTGCACAATAAGAGAGGGGATGAAGATCCTAGGTTTTCTATCCTCCTGCATCCCAGCGGTCGCCTGGGCTCAGGCTCATATGAGACCCCTTCAGAACCTTATACTCACGGTTTGGAATGGGTCTCAGCTTTCTCTAGATCGCAAAATTTCCCTACCCCAATCGGTAAAAAAATCGTTAAAATGGTGGCTGAAAAGCAAAAACCTACTGAACAGCGTTTTTTGGGAACAGAGGCCCTTTGTTTCCCTGACAACAGACGCCAGCTCTTGGGGTTGGGGCACCCATCTAGACGGGGGAACGTTTCAGGGCGCATGGACATCTTTGGTAAGAAAGCACTCTTCCAACTACAAGGAACTGAGAGCCATCTGGGAAGCACTACAGGCGTCTCAGGTTCAGTTAAAAAATCAACACGTTCTGCTTCACTCAGACAACGCAACAGACGTGGCGTTCATCCGCCGCCAGGGAGGAACCAGACACAATCCTCTGCGGGGTCTAGCCTCACAGATATTCACTTGGGCGGAAGCGAACCTGCTGTCATTATCAGCGGTGCATCTCAAGGGGGTTCTAAATCAAAAAGCGGACTATCTCAGCAGGCGGAGATTAGATCCAGGAGAATGGTCCCTCTCGCAAGAGGCCTTTCAAGTCATCTCAGCCAGGTGGGGAACTCCTTCCCTGGACTTGTTTGCCTCCGGGATAAATCACAAGCTCCCGAAGTTTTTCCTCCCTAAATCCGAGAGATCACCCGACGGCGGTGGACGCCTTCAGTCAGCAGTGGACGAGCAGCCTAGTATACGCCTTTCCTCCATTTCCTCTCATCCCGAGGGTTCTACAGAAATTTCTATCAGAAACATGCAACATGATTCTAGTGGCCCCCTTCTGGCCCAGAAGGAGCTGGTTCGGTCTCCTAAGGTCCTTATGCAGGGAGGACCCGATTATGCTTCCGGTAACCCTGGACTTACTGACCCAGGGCCCAGTAACCCATCCTCAGGTCGGGATCCTACACCTGTCAGCGTGGCTTCTGAGGAATCCATCCTGCTCAGTCTAGGGCTATCTCAGAGGGTGGTTAGCACGCTGCTGCTTAGCCGAAAGTCCAACACGTCCAAGGCATACTTGAAGGTGTGGAAGAAATTCGCATCTTGGTGCGGAGATAGATTTAGTCAATCCTCTCCAGATATTCCTTTAATCCTGGAATTTTTGCAGAGCGGGCTGGATCTAGGTTTGGCGCCTAATATCCTTAGAGTTCAGGTCTCGGCCCTAGGAGCCCTATACAATTCCTGCCTCACAGATGTCCCGTGGGTTTCCAGATTCTTAAAAGCAGCCGACAGGATAAGGCCCAGAATCAGGAACATAGTGGCCCCATGGAACCTGAACACAGTACTGCGGGCACTTACAGCGCACCCCTTCGAGCCGCTTGCCTCCTTATCCCTCAGATGGCTAACGTTCAAAACAGTCTTCCTTGTAGCTATATCATCCGCAAGAGGAGTATGTGAACTACAGGCGCTTTCAATCCAAGATCCTTTCCTGAGGATCCTGGACGATAAGTTAGTTTTCAAGCTGGATCCCAGCTTCTTACCAAAGGTAGTTTCTACCTTTCATAGGTCGCAGGACATCGTAATACCATCTTTCTGTTCCAATCCGAAAAACGCCCAGGAGGAGTCCTACCACAACCTAGATGTGAGGCGGTCAGTTCTTCATTATATCGAGACCACCAAGGACTGGCGGAAGGATAAAAATCTCTTTGTCCAATTCTGTGGCCCTAATAGAGGAAAGAAAGCAGCAAAAAGCTCAATTTCTCGGTGGATCAGACTGGCTATTACCAAGGCTTATAAAGCCACCGGGAAGGAGGCTCCTGTTTCTCTTAGAGCCCACTCAACCAGGGCCTTGGCAGCTTCCTGGGCTCAAAGGTCCGAAGCCTCCCTGCAGCAGATATGCAGGGCGGCAACCTGGAAGACAATTCATACATTCACTAAACACTACAAGGTGGATGTCTTAATGAGGATATGGCCTTTGGACGGAAAGTCGTTTGTGCTGTAGCCCCTCCCTAATGAGTTTTCGTTGTTAATTCTCAGGATGTGCTGTCATGGAGACAACTAGGGAAATGAGTATTACACTCACCGGTAATCCGGTTTCCTGGAAGTCTCCATGACAGCACATATGTCCCACCCCTTTATTTATTAAGTCCTTATCTTTGATGTATATAATGTATTTATAATTCCTTCTTATTCTGGTGTCCGTTAAAAATACACTGGTGGTGGAGGGAAGGGGAGGGAATTTAAACCTCTCTGTGTTTTTTCCTGTCCTGTCAGAGGAGAGACAGTCTCAGGATGTGCTGTCATGGAGACTTCCAGGAAACCGGATTACCGGTGAGTGTAATACTCATTTAAAGATTGGAGTTGGTCACTCTTTACTTTAAGGAGAGTTATGTGCTCTAAGAGTGTGCCTGTAAAAGGGAATATTAATTATTGATATTTTGGGGTGTCCCAATAATTAATATTCATAAATAGGCGTAACCCGCTTCCGCTAGTTCCGCCTATTTATACCTATGTAAATACCTATTGCCTCTCACACGACCTAAAAGGGACTCAAAGTACACGTTACAAAAATACTATAAAAACACTGCACACTCTACACTGTATTATAAATAATAACAATATTTATTTATCAGCAATACAGTATAACAAAACCTAACTACACTATACAATCCTGCTTAACTCCAACCACGTTACTACCTAAACAATACACAAACACGCACACACACACACACTTATAGCAGCCCTCCCCAACCTAATCTATATTACTGTCCCTAGGGAAGCAAAAGGGTTAATATATATGGAGGCAGGGGATAACTATGGGTTATTGGCAGGGAAGGGGTTAATGGTATAGGGTTGATATGGTAGGGTATAGGTGCAAGGGTTAAATGGTCAGGGGACACAAGGGGTAAATGTATAGGATTGATATGGTAGGGTATAGGTGCTGGCAGCAGGGGTACAGGGGTCAACAGGATACAAGTATATGGTTGCAGGGGTTAAATGGTAGGGCAACAGGGGTTGGAATGCAGGGCAGGGCACCGGGGGTTACAACTGGGGTATTGCAGGGGCTACAGGGAAAGCATTGGTGGTTCAGGGAATGGTAGGGACCCAGGGGTTGCGGGGCTATAACACAAGGGGTTAATATAATGGTAGGGATCCAGGGGTTGCAGGGCAATAATAATGGCAGGGAAAATAGGGCAGCTGGGTTATAGCAGGGGTCAGCAGAGCAAGGGTTACATTGGTGGTTCAGGGGATAGGTGTACTTAGCCAGTCCTTAGGGGTTAATGCTCGTCTCCAGGGGTGCTCCGCTCGTTGTCCTGGGGATGATTCTTGCTCTTCCAGGAGGGCTGCACGGCTCCAACTCAAGAGCGCAGCGCGATCGGGTTATTTAAACCCAGTCGCGCTCGCTCCCGTGCTCCCGGCGAGTGAGCGCGCCGGCAGCATGTGCACGAGTGCCGGCGCGGTGCTATGACGTCACCGCGCCGGCGCTGTTTGTGCCCTTTAGGTGCCGGATCCGTGCTGCCGCTAGTGTGAAAAAAGAGACCTTAGTCTGTCTGACTTTTTGACTTACCTGGTCTAGTTGGTATAGAGTCTTTTTTTTTCAAGCCAAAAACATAGTTCATAATCCTACCTCTCATAACCACCTTTGAAGCGTTCCAGAAAAGTTTAGGCGACTCTACGTGAGCATCATTGTCGCTACAATACTCCTCCCACCACCCCTCTAGTTTACTCATAAAATCAGCGTTTGATGTGAGCTGTGCCGGTAATCTCCAAAGGTAGTCTGGGCCTCTAGGGTAAGTGTCTTTTAGCTGTATCAGGACAGGGGTGTGATCTGAGATGACCAGGTCTCCAATTTCAGCCTGTTCAACTTTACACTGCAGAGAGTGGTGAACAAAAATTTAATCAATTCTGGACCACGATTGCCTTGCGTGAGAATAGAAGGTAAAGCTTCTATCATCTGGGTTAAACATACGCCATGGATCTAACAGGCCAGTGCTATCCAATAAAGGGCCCAGAGTTTTGTCATGTGTTCCCCCATCACCCTGATGGCAAGAAACTTGTTTTCTATCCTCACCACTATGCACTACGGAGTTGAAGTCTCCCCCCACTATTTTATGATTGCATGGATCAGCTACTGTAACAAAGTGCCCTCTAGATCTTCAAAAAATTGGGTATTGCTCACATTAGGTCCATATATGTTGTAAATACTGTATTGAATTCCCTGGACTAATATGTATATAATATGCACCCATCTTCCCCGGTCATCTGCTGAAGATCCCATGAGTTGATAATTCAACTGTTTGTTAAGCAAAATTAAAACTCCTGACTTCCTTTTCACTGAGGTGGCACTCACTACCTGTCCGACCCATAATTTGTTCATGCGATCAAAGTCACCTGACTCTAGGAGAGTTTCTTGCAATAAGGCTATGTCGGATTTGAGCTTTTTGAGGTGCCGTAGCACCATCCATCTCTTATGGGGGGATCTCTATCCTTTAACATCCCATGAGATTATTCTCATAAATCAGTATGGGAATCAGATATCTGACACATTGAGACTGGTCCATAGTTGTTCTAATACCCCGGAGAGGCTGCAAATCCCTGAAACCAAAACCCCAAACTCCCTGTCCCCACCTCCCTCCCGAACAAGAACCACATTTTGGCAATCACTTAATAAGTGTCTCCTCTATAAAGTTACTGACTTCCTTTTTTCTGGGCTACACTCCTCCCCCCCTCATTTTATTGTTTCACAGCCTAGTAAACCATGTGTAGTTAGTTCAATAACAGCTAAAACGCCATTATAGTAGCTGTTTTAAACAATTATACGACCCCCTTCTAACCATGTAACATCAGTTGGGCCTATTGCCCCAAATCTTCCTAGACTACACAAAACAAGATCATCAAAGGTTGGTAACTTGTGTTCCCCCCTGTCAAGAGATAATCAACATTCACCACATGTGCATCTGCACTTGAGAAATTATTTCAATAAGGATATAAATGCCCCCATCCGGGAAGGGCAATATTGGAGAGTCAGTGGGCTGTACTCCGAGCTCTCCCATTTCTGGGTGATCATCTGTCTCTAGGCACCAGCTCCCATTTAGGGCTGTTGTTGTCTTGGTTCAACCTCAATCCCCAATCCAGACTCTGGGACGAAGAACACCGCCAGGTTGTGTCGTGATTAGAGATGAGCGAGCACCAAAATGCTCGGGTGCTCTTTATTCGAGTCGAATTTTTCCCGATGCTTGGGTGCTCGTTTTGAATAACGAACCTCATTGAAGTCAACGGGAGACTCAAGCATTTTTTGCAGGGGACCAAGGCTCTGCCTAGGGAAGGCTGGGTGAAAACCTGGAAACCTTAGAAAATGATGGAAACACCACGGAAATGGAGAGGAAACAGCAGGGGCAGCATGCATGGATGCCTCTGAGGCTGCCTAATCCCACCATTACCTAAAATTCTCGGGCAACAGCCTGGTGGTGACCCTCAAGGCAATTGTGCTCACCCAGACCATAAAAATTTATCGTGGCCCTGTATGGCTGTGACTACAGAGTGACCAAGTTACAGTGCAGGAGCAGGCGAAGCACATAAAAATTTAGCGTGACCCTGTATGGCTGTGACAACAGAGTGACCAAGTTACAGTGCAGGAGCAGGCGAAGCACATAAACATTTATCGAGGCCCTGTATGGCTATGACTACAGAGTGTCCGAGTTACACTGCAGGAGCAGGCGAAGCACATAAAAATTTATCGAGGCCCTGTATGGCTGTGACTACAGAGTGACCGAGTTACAGTGCAGGAGCAGGCCAAGCACATAAAAATTTAGCGTGACCCTGTATGGCTGTGACTACAGAGTGACCAAGTTACAGTGCAGGAGCAGGCAAAGCACATAAAAATTTATCAAGGCCCTGTATGGCTGTGACTACAGAGTTACCGAGTTACAGTGCAGGAGCAGGCGAAGCACATAAAAATTTATCGAGGCCCTGTATGGCTGTGACTACAGAGTTACCGAGTTACAGTGCAGGAGCAGGCGAGGCACATAAAAATTTATCGAGGCCCTGTATGGTGGTGGTGACAACAGAGTGATCGAGTTAGACTGAGGTAGCAGGTGAACCACCCAAAAATTTAGCCTGACACAGCATGGCGCTGACACTACCAATGCATTTGTCCGACTGAGATTGATCTGGCCAGCCAATCCCTGCTATCGACTTGTAGGGGCCCCACGTGATGCTAGGAGGTACCAAAGACTCTCCTGCATGTTGATTGGCTGAAAAAAAGGCGGCTAATATGCAGGAAGAGGAAGTTGCCATTTCCTTGAGGATCGTAATATGCTCGTCCGAGTAGCGAGCATATGCGAATACACTAATGCTCGAACGAGCACCAAGCTGTTCGACCTGTTCAGGTACTCCACAAACTGACAGAACTGGTTCTCATTGCCCGACCAAACAATAAATACATCGTCAATATACCTTAAATATAACTGTATCAAAGGAAGAAAGGGGTTCTGAACGGTGTATATATATTTGTCCTCCAATCTAGCTAGATATAAATTGGCAAATGTACATGCTACTGGTGTCCCCATGGCCGTCCCAAAACGCTGCCGGTACCAATTTTTTCCAAACATGAATGTATTATTTTTAAGAATAACCCCTAAAGCCTCTTTTATAGACCCATTAAAGTTCACAGTTTTTTGTGTACCCTCCAGTACTTCACACACTGCTTCTATATCTAAATTTTGGGGAATACAAGTATAGAGCTTTGTATTTCTACGTTTAGGGACACTAGTTTAAACTCCTCCCTCCAATGGAAAGATTCCAATGAGAGAAGGAAATCACCCGTGTACCTGACGTAGGCAGGTATGTTTTTCAATAATGGTCTCAACAACCAATCTACATATTTGGATAAAGGCTCAGTTACTGAGCCAATGACGGCAACGATGGGATGGCCAGGGGGACACTCAGCAGATTTGTGCAGTTTCTGTAAAAAATACCACAAAGGTTTGGTAGGTGTTGATAACAACTTTTCAGCTTTTTTTTTCTAGATAATACATCTAGTTCCACATATTTATGTAGTAAACTCCGAACCAGAGACTGTATTTTCATAGTGGGATCTCTGTTAAATTTTTCATACACCTCCTTATTACCTAACTGTCTGTTGGCTTCTTTCATGTAATAATCTTTGGACATTAACACCACATTACCACCCTTGTCCGCCGGCTTTACAATGATCTCACTACATTTTTGGAGCCATTTTATGGCATTGTTCTTTTCTTTATTGATGTTATACTCTACAGTGGGATATATCAGAGATTTAACCTCACTTAATACTTTTTTGTAGAATGTCTCTATATTACCGCCGGCGGGCAAGGGTGGACAAAATGTGGAGGACACCACCCCTTTTCTCTTTTCTTTTTTCTTCTTATTCCTTAGATAAGTGATGTTGGCAATGCAAAAGTGACTGAAGAAGGGAGGAGGTATGAGAAGTAAGACAAAGAGTTAAGTGATGTATAATTAATAATTTTTCTTCCTTCTTTCCCAAGCAGCAGCTGTAATATGGGAATCCAGTCTTAAAGGAAAATTATTATATGTGTGCACCACTAATTGATTAAGACCACGTGGCATATAAGATCATTTGGATTTAACAAAAATTGTTTTATCAGGTTTAGGGTTTTATAAAAAAGCTATTTTACTTTGGCAGAAGATCTCTATGGTACCATTGGAATATGTTATTTAAATACACTGTTGGACCGACAAAAGTTCAAAATATTTGTGTTTGTTTGTTTATTTGATCCATTTGATGCAGGGGTGGAGAGGAAACCACCCCATCACTGGCTTTCCCTGACATGGACTAAATTTAATTTCATCTAGATTGTGTGGAAGTATTCAGCTGTTAAACAGAGTCGGGATTGGCAACCTCAGAAAAGTCCAGGGGCTGCCCAAGTCAACCAGTTGTGGTAAGACACAGTTTTCGGTGACCTGACTGTCACCCAACAAGAAACGGCTTCAAACACTGGTCTGCCATGCTGAACAAGGCCTTGCTGTTCGTACTAAGGGTGTCCAGGGATGGACCTGCCCAAGGCTTCCTGCCAAAACCAGCAGGGCTGATGCAATGATCTGCAGACCAGTGAGGGGAGGCGGTCCTTGTCAAAGGTCAAAACTCCTCCCACTGACAAGGTAATGGACTGTCTATCACCCACTGATAAGAGGCTCTACGATCCGCACTGTCGTTACACCTACAAAACCCCCTTCACATAAATAAGGAGGGGTAATAGACTGAACTTTGTAATAAAAACACAAAAATGGGCCATGCAGGTGCACAGAAGTGGACAATTGACTTTGCACCAGAGACTTTGTTATCCAAGAAGATCTGAAGTGAAGAAGACCTCAGTGAGACACTTCTTGTTAGTCCAACACACAGTTTTTTAGAGATCCAATGGTCCTAAGTAGTTTTCTGTCAAATGATTAGGCTATATATGTAGAATAGGTTCTGATATTGGGTGTTGAAAATGAATTAAAGTGGAAGAACCAGGGATGAAGTGTAATTCTGTTTAATACTTTGTATAATAGTTTATGTTTCCTTTGTAATGGGTTAGAGAGAGAGTACCCATTCCCCAAATGTGCTGATAAGACATGTCTCTGAGATCACTCAGGAATGTGTAGTGCTGCACACTGGAGGAGGGGCTAACAGGTTAAAACTCTGCTACCTACCTTGTCTCAGGAGACTCCACCAGGCCTCCATCTACATAGGATGCAAGTATGACTTGCCCTATTTCTTTTGTACACACTGGGGTGTCAGTCATGTGTTATAACAGGGGTAGACAGCCATGGGTTATAGCATGATTGATGGAGTCTCCACCCCATTTAGGCTCGTGATGTTTATTTACTCTTTATTATTCTTTATGTGATTTTTTTTTGTTTTATCGTATATTGAATCACTTAGTAAATATAATTATTCATGTAGCCTGCGTAAGCTTATTAGTAACATAGTAACATAGTAACATAGTTTGTAAGGCCGAAAAAAGACATCTGTCCATCCAGTTCAGCCTGTTTTCCTACAAGTTGATCCAGGGGAAGGCAAAAAAAAACCCCTGTGAGGTAGAAGCCAATTTCCTCACTTTAGGGGGAAAAATTCCTTCCCGACTCCAGTCAGGCAATCAGAATAACTCATTCATTCTCAAATCTTTTGAATTCAGTTTACGTTACTCCACAGGCATCCAGCTGATTTCTTGGCATGCCGGCGGTTCACAGCATTATCCAACTATGCCACATATGGTGATCTCCAATAGACTTCAGGCTTTTTGAACACAAATGTGAAGATAGTGTAACCATACATTGTTTGTTAAAAAAAAAAATGATCTCCTTCCCTTTGACACATACAGTACTGAACGCCACTGGTAAAAAATAATAATAATAATAATGAAATATATTTGCAGTGGCATTCAGGCCCATTCATTGCACTAGAAAGGTTTTCCCTACTGCAGCATGGATAGTCTATATGTGCAGTATTTGGACCTAAATGCCATTACAAGGTTATTTGGTAACATTGGTGGACAAATGTAAAAGTTATGTGATGACACAAGAATTTCATTTTCTCCATTAAGCATTTTGAAGTGCTAAATTAGTAAGTCCAGATATACGAAATCCATTGATTCGCCACGGTCAAGTCTAGAACTTACCTTCTCATACAAACTGATTAAATTAGTTTGACATGACCAATACCTCATGAAACCATGCTGATATGGAGTTATTTGCTTATTTCCATTGAGGTACTCCAAGACAGCATCTCTTAGAAAACCTTCAAACAGTTTACCCACGACAGATGTTAAACATACTGGCCTATAGTTTCCGGGCTCTGTTTTTGGACCCTTTTTGAATATTGGCACCACATTTGCTATGCGGCAATCCTGTGGAACACTCCTTGTCAGTATAGAGTCCTTAAATATCATAAATAAGGGTCTGGCTACTTAATTCTCTTAGAAAACTGGGGTGTATGCCATCTAGTCCTGGCAATTTGTCTATTTTAATCTTTTTTAAGATGCCCCTGTACTTCTTCCTGGGTCAGACAGGACACTTTTAATGGAGAATTTACTTTTATATTCTGCATTTCATCTGACAGTTTATTTTTCTCAGTGAATACAGTGCATAAAAAAATATTTTATAGCTTTGCTTTGTCCTCTTTGCTCTCAGCAACTCCCCCCTCATTACTTATTCTGTAAGGGGCCAACACCTTCAGGTTTATATTTTTAATATAATAATAATTAATATTTTAAAGGGTTTCTGTCACCAGTTTTGGGCATATAAAACAGGATGACATTTGCAATGTGCAAATGTCACCTGATGCCCAATCTGGTAATCATTTTTTTACTGGCGTCCCCGTTTTTGTAATAAATCAACTTTTGTGATATGCAAATTAATCTTACTAGGTGCAAGGGGCGGTAACCCTGCACCTAGTAGCGCCGTTTCCCTACCTTTATTCATGCCCCCTTGCTTGTGATGGACAGGGCCAGGCACCTCGCTCTATCTGCTCCTGGCCCTGTCCGTGCTGGAAATCCCGTGCCTGCACCGTGCGGCCTTCATTTGGCACAGGCCGGGCGCAGTGAGGAAGCCGGGAGCCCGGCAGCCAGCGGCACTCACTGCGCCTGCGCCGCTCTATACAACCCCTTATGCCTAATGACGTACATATGTTTTTATGCGTTAAAAGGATAACTATGGCATCCACTCGTGAGAGCAGAGGGCACAAAAGGTTTCTTCTGACACCCAACGTTAATATGTATGATCGGCAAATGAATTGTTACCAAGACATCAGAGGCAGCTATACCCAGGGTGGCTGTTCATTGGTGGTGACAGGCTAGAGCATATGTGAGACTACCAGGCCTAGTACAGGTATATTCTTAGTGGAGGCCTGCAGGTGGCAGTGTTCCAAAAAATTTTTCAGAATTTCCAATACTCTGTGTATTAAATCTGCCTCTTTTTGTCGCTTCACCACTCCAAAAAATTGTATAAAAAAATTATCACAAAGTCATACACAGCCCAATGGTATCACTAAAAACTACAGATCTTCCTGTAACAAAATGAGACATCACACAGCTCTGTGGACATTATTATAAAAAAAGTTATGGTGATCAGAATCATCAAAAGAAGAAAATCTATACAAATATGGTATAGATGGAGGGGCATAGCTTGCTAATGGCATAGTAAGACATTGTACCTGAGAGCGCCCTCACCAAATAACTCCAGACTGCCACTTCAGGCTCCAGCATCTGACTAGCATTGGTATTGGAAGGCTCACATAAGAGCCATGCAGGAAAAAAGACAAAAGACATACTGAGTGCCCACGGACCCATTGTCCCATTGTCTGCAAATTGATGAACTCCAGAATCATCTCTATGACATTGAGAACAGAAATAGGAGAAATAATCTCTGTATCAGGGGCTTGAGTGAGGAGGTTGAGGGACCCCATCTAGAGGAGTGGGTACAATCTTTCTTTGGTAATCTGCTTCAGTACCCTTCTGCTCAAAAGATAGAGATTGATCATATTCATAAAGCCTTGGGTCCAAAGCCCTCTGACCCAACAAGGCCCAGAAATGTTATTTGCAGGATTCACCTCTTCATAGAGGGAGACGCTATTTTGAACAAGATCTGTGGGTCTGATCGTCTCCCATACCAAGACAAGCCTTTATGAATCCTCCCAGATCTAGCCAGACGAACTCTCCATCTATGGAAAGCTCTGAAAGCACTTCTCATTGCCCTTATTGAACATAACGTTATTTACAGATGGGGGTTCCCTTTTCAACTCATTACATGTAAAGATGGGAAATCTGTGGTTTTCAGATGCATTGAGGACCTCCCAAAAGTGTTAAGCACGTTTGATTTCTCCCTAGTGTTTCTTCCAGACTGACCTAACTAATATCCTCCTTCCCAAGTCCCACCTAGAGAGCAGTGGGACCGAAACCTCAGTGAGCTACGAGAAAACAACGCCAATCTGCGCATGGTCCCCTTGGATGAATCAAGAAACTTCTTCCTATCCTGTGTTTCTGTCCTCCCTCTCGTGTTCTGCTTGTCTATCCCCTTTTTGGTACTGGCAGCTCATTGTTATCTTAATTCTCTCGTGACTTTCCAACACCATGGCCACGCTGACATTTTGCTCTTTTAATGTTCGTGGTCTTAGCAAACCTGAAAAACGAAGTCAAAAGCTATGCCATCTACACAGGAGTTGGGTTATGGTGGCCATGGTGCAGGAGACTCATTTTAGGGCCTCGTCCATACCCAAAGGTCATTCTTCCTACTACCCTAACTGGCATCAATCTCCTCACTCCATCCGTAAAGCCTGTGGGGTATCGATTGCTTTTCATAAATCTATCAAGTATGATGTTTTAGCCTCAGAGACAGATCCAGGAGGCAGGTTTTTATTTATTAAACAGTCTATTGCCAATGTCATTTATACCATTGCTTCTGTTTACTTCCCGAACCAGGATGAGGTAATGGAACTGGGGGAGCTATGGAAGGAAGGACCAGTTCAGAAGAAAAGGTGTAGGGTAAAAAATATACATAAACCTGTTAATTGTATGTGTACTGGGAGGGGCTGGAGAAGATCCAGCAGTCATGGTCCATATCGGTACCAATGACAAAGTTAGAGGTAGGGGGAGCGTCCTTAAAAATGATTTTAGGGATTTAGGGCATAAGCTTAGGGCAAGGACCTCCAAGGTAGTGTTTTCCGAAATACTGCCTGTACCACGAGCCACACAAGAAAGGCAGCGGGAGATTAGGGAGGTAAACAAGTGGCTCAAGAACTGGTGTAGGGAGGAGGTATTTGGGTTCTTGGAGAACTGGGCCGACTTCTCTGTCGGCTACAGGCTCTACCGTAGGGATGGGCTGCACCTCAATGGGGAAGGGGCAGCTGTTTTGGGGGAGAAGATGGCTAGAAGGCTGGAGGAGTGTTTAAACTAGGGACTGGGGGGGAGGGTAACTACATTATAGATGGGGAAGATAGTGCAGATAGAGACTTGGGGCAAGGTAATAGAACTGGGGGAGGAATGGAAGGAGGAACTAGAACAGATCAGAAGGAAAGGTGTAGGGTAAGAAATATACATCAACCTCTTAATTGTATGTACACTAATGCCAGAAGCCTAGCTAATAAAACTGGTGAACTGGAATTAGTGATGTGTGAGGAGAACTATGACATAGTGGGAGTAACTGAGACATGGCTGGATGATAGCTATGACTGGGCAGTTAACGTACAGGGTTACAATCTTTTTAGAAAGGATCATCAAAACCGGAGAGGGGGAGGGGTCTGCCTTTATGTAAAGTCCTGTCTAAAGCCCACACTCCGAGAAGATATAAGTGAGGGACATAAAGATGTGGAGTCACTGTGGGTAGAAATAAATGGAGCCAAAAACAATAATAAAATACTAATAGGGGTTTATTATAAACCACCCAATATATCAGAGACCACAGAAAATCTACTTCTAAACGAAATAGACGAGGCGGCAAATCATAATGAGGTTGTTATTATGGGGGACTTCAACTACCCAGATATAGACTGGGAAACTGAAACCTGTATATCTCATAAAGGAAACAGGTTCTTGGCAATAACCAAAGACAATTACCTTTCCCAACTGGTTCAGGACCCGACTAGAGGGACGGCCATACTGGACTTAGTATTAACCAATAGACCTGACATAATAACAGATGTGCAGGTCGGGGGACACCTGGGAAACAGTGAACATAACATAATAACCTTCCAATTGTCATTCAAAAGAGTGTTTCTTCAGGGAGGAACAAAAATACCAAACTTCAAAAAAGCTAAATTTAGCCAACTAAGAGAGGCCATAGGCCTAACTAACTGGGACAAAGTCCTCAAAAATAAAAATACAGCCACAAAATGGGATATTTTTAAAAGCATCCTAATATCTAATTGTGAGAGGTACATACCTTATGGGAATAAAAGGTTAAGGAACAAGAAAAAACCAATGTGGATAAATAGAGCTGTAAAGAAAGCAATAAATGACAAACAGAAAGCATTTAAATCACTAAAACAGGAGGAGAGCGAGGAAGCATTGAAAAACTATAAGGAAAAAAATAGAATATGTAAAAGACAAATAAAAGCAGCCAAACTAGAGACCGAGAGATTAATCGCCAAAGAGAGTAAAACTAACCCTAAAATGTTCTTCAATTATATAAATACTAAAAAGTATAAACCTGAAGGTGTCGGCCCCTTACAGAGTAATGAGGGGGGAGTTGCAGAGAGCGATGAGGAGAAAGCGAAGCTACTAAATAACTTTTTCTCCACTGTATTCACTGAGGAAAATAAACTGTCAGATGAAATGCAGAGTATAAAAGTAAATTCCCCTTTAAAAGTGTCCTCTCTGACCCAGGAAGAGGTACAGCAACGTCTTAAAAATATTAAAATAGACAAATCACCAGGACCGGATGGCATACACCCCAGTATCCTAAGAGAATTAAGTAATGTCATCGACAGACCCTTATTTCTGATATTTAAGGACTCTATACTGACGGGGAGTGTTCCACAGGATTGGCGCATAGCAAATGTGGTACCAATATTCAAAAAGGGTCCTAAAACAGAGCCCGGAAACTATAGGCCGGTAAGTTTAACTTCTGTTGTGGGTAAACTGTTTGAAGGTTTTCAGAGAGATGCTATCTTGGAGTACCTCAATAAAAATAAGCAAATAACTCCGTATCAGCATGGCTTCATGAGGGATCGATCATGTCAAACCAATTTAATCAGTTTCTATGAGGAGGTAAGTTCTAGACTTGACCGCGGCGACTCAATGGATATCGTATATTTGGACTTCTCCAAAGTGTTTGACACGGTACCACATAAAAGGTTAGTATATAAAATGAGAATATTTGGCCTGGGAGAAAATGTGTGTATGTGGATAAGTATCTGGCTCAGTGATAGAAAACAGAGGGTGGTTATTAATGGTAGATACTCAGATTGGGTCACTGTCACTAGTGGGGTACCACAGGGGTCTGTATTGGGTCCTATTCTCTTCAATATATTTATTAATGATATTGTAGAAGGTTTGCATATTAAAATATCAATTTTTGCAGATGACACTAAACTGTGTAAAGTAATTAACACAGAGGAGGACAGGTTCTGGATAGACTGGAGGCTTGGTCAGAAAAGTGGCAGATGAGGTTTAACACTGACAAATGTAAGGTTATGCATATGGGAAGGAATAATGCAAGTCACCAGTACATACTAAATGATAAAGCACTGGGTAACTCTGACATGGAAAAGGACCTAGGAATTTTAGTGAACAGCAAACTAAGCTGTGAACAAGGCAGACATAGCAGAGCTGGAGAGGGTTCAGAGGAGGGCAACTAAAGTAATAACTGGAATGGGTGGACTACAGTACCCAGAAAGATTATCAAAATTAGGCTTATTCACTTTAGAAAAAAGACGACTGAGGGGAGATCTAATAACTGTATAAATATATCAGGGGTCAGTACAGAGATCTCTCCCATCATCTATTTATCCCGAGGACTGTGACTGTGACGAGGGGACATCCTCTGCATTTGGAGGAAAGAAGGTTTGTACATAAACATAGAAGAGGATTCTTTACGGTAAGAGCAGTGAGACTATGGAACTCTCTGCCTCAGGAGGTGGTGATGGTAAGTTCACTAAAAGAGTTCAAGAAGGGCCTGGATGTATTTCTGGAGGGTATTACAGGTTATAGTTAATAGAGAGGTCTCGTTGATCCAGGGAGTTATTCTGATTGCCTGATTGGAGTCGGGAAGGAATTTTTCCCCCTAAAGTGAGGAAAATTGGCTTCTACCTCACAGGTTTTTTTTGCCTTCCTCTGGATCAACTTGTAGGAAAACAGGCTGAACTGGATGGACAGATGTCTTTTTTTGGCCTTACAAACTATGTTACTATGTTACTAATGCCAGAAGCCTAACTAATAAAACTGGTGAACTGGAATTAGTGATGTGTGAGGACTATGACATAGTGGGAATAACTGAGACATGGCTGGATGACCGCTATGACTCGGCAGTTAACGTACAGGGTTACAGTCTGTTTAGAAAGGATTGCCAGAACCAGAGAGGGGGAGGAGTCTGCCTTTATGTAAATTCCTGTCTAAAGCCCACACTGCGGGATATATAAGTGAAGGACATAAACATGTGGAGTCACTGTGGGTAGAAATACATGGAGGAAAAAACAATAATAAAATACTAATAGGAGTTTATTTTAAGCCACCTAATATACCAGAGTCAACAGAAAATCTACTTCTAAACAACATAGATGAGGCGGCAAATCATAATGAGGTCGTCATTATGGGGGACTTCAACTACCCAGATATAGACTGGGAAACTGAAACCTGTATATCTCATAAAGGAAACAGGTTCTTGGCAATAACCAAAGACAATTACCTTTCCCAAATGGTTCAGGACCCGACTAGAGGGAAGGCCATACTGGACTTAGTATTCACCAATAGACCTGACAGAACAACAGATGTGCAGGTTGGGGGACACCTGGGAAATAGTGAATAGGTTAAGGAACAAGAAAAAAACAATGTGGATAAATAGAACTGTAAAGAAAGCAATAAATGACAATAAAGCATTTACATAACTAATACAGGAGGGGAGCGAGAAAGCATTGAGAAACTATAATGAAAAAAATAGAATATGTAAAAGACAAATAAAAGCAGCCAAACTAAAGACCAAGAGATTAATTGCCAAAGAGAGTAAAACTAACCCTAAAATGTTCTTCAATTATATAAATGGTAAAAAATATAGATCTGAAGGTGTTAGCTCCTTACAGAGTAATGAGGGGGGAGTTGCTGAGAGCGATGAGGCGAAAGCAAAGCTATTAAATATTTTTTTCTCCATTGTATTCACTGAGAAAAATAAACTGTCAGATGAAATGCAGAATATAAAAGTAAATTCCCCATTAAAAGTGCCCTGTCTGACCCAGGAAGAAGTACAGCGGCTTCTAAAAAATATTAAAATAGACAAATCGCCAGGACCAGATGGTATACACCCCCGTATCCTAAGAGAATTAAGTAATGTCATAGTTAGATCCTTATTTCTGATATTTAAGGACTCTATACTGAGACCAGCAAACGTGGTGCCAATATTTAAAAAGGGTTCAAAAACAGAGCCCCGAAACTATAGGCCGGTAAGTTTATCATCTGTAGTGGGTAAACTGTTTGAAGGTTGAGGTACTCCAAGATGCTATCTTGGAGTACCTCAATGAAAATAAGCAAATAACTCCATATCAGCATGGCTTCATGAGGGATCGGTCATGTCAAACTAATTTAATCAGTTTCTATGAGCAGGTAGGTTCTAGACTTGACCGCGATGAATCGATGGATGTCATATATCTTCTCCAAAGCATTTGACACTGTACCACATAAAAGGTATATAAAATGAGAATGCTTGGACTGGGAGAAAATGTCTGCATGTGGGTAAGTAACTGGCTCAGTGATAAAAAACACCAGATGATTATTAATGGTACACACTCAGATTGGGTCACTGTCACTAGTGGGGTACCACAGGGGTCAGTATTGGGCCCTATTCTCTTCAGTATATTTATTAATGATCTTGTAGAAAGCTTGCACAGTAAAATATCATTTTTTGCAGATGACAGTAAACTGTGTAAAGTAAATCACACTGAAGAGGACAGTACACTGCTACAGATGGATCTGGATAGATTGGAGGCTTGGTTAGAGAAGTGGCAGATGAGGTTTAACACTGACAAATGTAAGGTTATGCACATGGGAAGGAATAATGCAAGTCACCAGTACATACTAAATGATAAAACACTGGGTAACACTGGCAGGAAAAGGACCTTGGAATTTTAGTGAACAGCAAACTAAGCTGTAGAAACCAGTGTCAAGCAGCTGCTGCCAAGGCCAGTAAGATAATGGGGTGCATCAAAAGGGGCATAGATGCATTTGATAAGAATATAGTCCTGCCACTTTACAAATCACTATTCAGACCACACATGGAGTACTGTGTACTGTTCTGGGCTCCTGTGAACAAGGCAGACATAGCAGAGCTGGAGAGGGTTCAAAGGAGGGCAACTAAAGTAATAACTGGCATGGGTGGACTACAGTACCCTGAAAGACTATAAAATGAAAGGGTTATTTACTTTAGAAAAAAAGACCACTGAGGGGAGATCTCATTACTATGTTACTTATAAATATATCAGGGGTCAATACAGAGATCTCTCCCATCATCTATTTATCGCCAGGAGTGTGACGAGGGGACATCCTCTGCATCTGGAGGAAAGAAGGTTTGTACACAAACATAGAAGAGGATTCTTTACAGTAAGAGCAGTGAGACTATGGAACTCTCTGCCTGAGGAGGTGGTGATGGTAAGTTCACTTAAAGAGTTCAAGAGGGGCTTGGATGTATTTCTGGAGTGTATTAATATTACAAGCTATAGCTACTAGAGATGGGTGGTGTATCCAGGGAGTTATTCTGACTGCCTGATTGGAGTCAGGAAGGATTTTTTTTTTCCCCCTTAAGTGGGGTGTTTTGTTTTTTTCTTTCTCTGGATCAAATTGTAGGATAACAGGCAGAACTGGATGGACAGATGTCTTTTTTTTTGCCTTATAAACTATGTTAGTTTGTAGGAACAGGGACATGGACCAGGTGCGTTTTGATATTCGAGCTCTGCAGGGCTTGGCGAGGTTTGTGGAGGGATCCAACATCATTCTAGGGGTTGACTTCAACCTTTTTCTTGATCCTATATTGATCCGCTACGACCTCTGTATCTTTTTTAGTCATTGAGAGCTCTCAAAATGACATAGACCTCGATGTCATTGGTAAACCTTTGGCGACTTCTCCACCCAAAACATAGGGATTACATGCTTCACTCTTCTTCTCATAACAGTTATGGGCAGGTAGACTACCTATTTCTATCCCAAGCTCTATTAGACATTTCTCGAAAGAGCTCAATAGGCCAGTTGGTATGATTGGACCATGCACCAGTACTGGGTGCTCTCTGTAGTTCTGGTACGTCCTCCCATTCTTTCACCTGGCGTCTTAATGACAACTTGCTGAAGAATATGCTCTGCATTGCAGGTTGGAGACAACCATAAGGGAATATACTTCTATACATGCAGGAGACCCATCCAGCATCCCAGTGAACTTCATCAGGTGTTAATGGCTTAAAGTAAGGCTGCAGAACTCTCTTACAAAATGTCCATCTCACGTAGATTTCAAGAAACCAACTAAAACTGTTTTCCGCAGATAATTTGCACCTCAATGGAAGGGGAGCTGCTTTGTTTGGGGAGAAAATTCTGGCTGGGGTGGCAATGCATTCAAACTAGGGACGAGGGGGGAGGATTACATCGTCACATACAGTAGTTAATATGGTTGAAAAAAAGACATGTCCATCAAGTTCAACCAAGGGATAGGTAGGGACGCGAATCCCAGCAGGAATGAGACTCAGATTTCGACACATTTTCATAAGCATTAATATCATTTACTTTTAAGAATTCATCTAAACCCTTTTTAAAACTGTCCACTGTTCCTGCTGTGACCACGTCCTAAGGAAGCCTATTCTACAGATTTATAGTTCTTACAGTTAAGAAGCTTTGACGCTTCTGGAGACTGAACTTTTTTTTCTCCAATCGGAGGCAGTGTCCCCTTGTCCTTTGAGGGCATTTGACATGGAACAGTCTTTCACTGTATTTTTTGTATGGCCCAGTAATATATTTGTATAGGTTAATCATGTCCCCCCTTAGACGTCTCTTCTCAAGACTAAATAAATGTAATTCTTTTAATCTTTCTTCATAACTAAGACCCTCTATGCCCCTTATCAGTTTAGTCGCTCTCCTATGTACTCTCTCAGCTGCAAAGCGTCCTTTCTATGGACTGGTGCCCAGAACTGAACTGCATATTCCAGATGATGCCGCACCAATGCTTTGTAAAGTGGTAATATTACATCCCTGCTCCGTGAGTCCCTGCCTCGTTTAATGCATGACAATATCCTGGTGACCTTAGAAGCAGCTGATTGACATCGTATGCTGTTATTTAATCTATGATTTTTCCAAATTTTTTGTAAATTTGTTATTTTTTTTATAAATAAAAATGAAATATTTTGCCACAAATTTACTACTGTCGTGAAGCACAATATGTGAAGAGAAAACAATCTCAGAATGGCCTGGATAAGTACAAGTGTTCCAAAGTTATTACCACATAAACTGACACGTCAGATTAGCAAAAATCAGTCTGGTCATGAAGGTGCAAAATGGCCCGGTCATTAAGGAGTTAATCGTTGGTGGATTCAGTGGGGAGCGATGTCTCTGTCAGCTCCGTCAGTGCTCAGCCTCTGTTTGTCCGGCGGTTAGCACGAGGACGCTGACAAAGTGTTGCGCGCGCTTCTGTTCTCTTCCGATGCCGTTTGTTCAGCGGAGCTCACAGTGGCGTCCCACGTGACCCGCTCCTGTATGATGGAGCTTGATGTTATTTGGTTTCTTCCCAGGATGGGACTTTTGGTACTCCTCTGTTATCTTCTATAATCCTTGATACATTTGTTCATTCATTAGGATGCCAGAGGGATTTTAGGTATACAAGGGAATAAAATAAATGTATAGTAAATAAATAAAATAAATATATAACGGCTACATGGGGAGATGGGAGTATATAAAACATTAGCTGTTATCCAGTACAGATGCCAGTATCCAACTGTCCTTTTTTGCGCCAAATGCGATTTAGGGCGTATTATCCTGCCCCTTCCTCAGTGGCAAAATCATACAAAAAATACAATACAAATCTGATGGGTCAGCTGTAGCGTTTGAAGTTTACAAAGGGCTTGATAAAATATGTAAAAAGGAGATAAAATTAGCAAAATTACAAAACGAACAGCAGGTGGCAAAAGAGAGCCACTCAAGAAAGGCAGCGGGAGATTAGGGAGTTAAAGAAGTGGCTCAAAAACTGGTGTAGGAAGGAGGGGTTTGGGTTCCTGGAGAACTGGGCCGACTTCTCTGTCGGCTACAGGCTCTATCGTAGGGATGGGCTGCAACTCACTGGGGAAGGGGCAGCTGTTTTGGGGGAGAAGATGGCTAGAAGGCTGGAGGAGTGTTTAAACTAGGGACTGGGGGGAGGGTAACTACATTGTAGGAGGGGAAGATAGTGCAGACAGAGACCTGGGGCAAGATAATGGAACTGGGGGAGGAATGGAAGGAGGAACTAGAACAGTTCAGAAGGAAAGGTGTAGGGTAAAAAATATACATAAACCTCTTAATTGTATGTATACTAATGCCAGAAGCCTGACTAATAAAACTGGTGAACTGGAATTAGTGATGTGTGAGGAGGACTATAACATAGTGGGAGTAACTGAGACAAGGCTGGATAATAGCTATGACTGGGCAGTTAACATACAGGGTTACAGTCTGTTTAGAAAGGATAATCAAAACCGTAGAGGGGGAGGGGTCTGACTTTATGTAAAGTCCTGTCTAAAGTCCACACTCTGGGAGGATATAAGTGAGGGACATGAAGATGTGTGGGTAGAAATACATGGAGCAAAAAACAATAATAAAATACTAATAGGACTTTATTATAAACCACCTAATATACCAGAGTCCACAGAAAAAGTACTTCTAAATTAAATAGATGAGGCGGCAAATCATAATAAGGTCGTTATTATGGGGGATTGCAACTACCCAGATATAGACTGGGAAACTGAAACCTGTAAATCTTATAAAGGAAACAGGTTCTTGGCAATAACCAAGACAATTACCTTTCCCAAATGGTTCAGGACTAGAGATGAGCGAGCACTAAAATGCTCGGGTGCTCGTTATTCAAGACAAACTTTTCCCGATGCTCGGGTGCTCATTTCGAGTGACGAACCCCATTGAAGTCAATGGGAGACTCGAGCATTTTTTGCAGGAGACCAAGGCTCTGCCTAGGGAAGGCTGGGTGAAAACCTGGAAACCTCAGAAAATGATGGAAACACCACGGAAATGGACAGGAAACAGCAGGGGCAGCATGCATGGATGCCTCTGAGGCTGCCTAATCCCACCATTAGCCCAAATTCTCCTGCAACAGCCTGGTGGTTACCCTCATGGCAATTGTGCTCACCCAGACCAAGAAAGGCGAGGCACATGCCCATCACATGTTAGGGAAGCACCCAACTAGGTGCAACGAAGGTCCATCACCCATGCCCATGCTGGCACTGCTCTCCTATCCCCAGCCACACGATGCAGGCATAAGCCTGACACAGCATGGCGGTGACACCAACAAGTGACCAAGTTACATGAGGTAGCAGGTGAGCCACCCAAAAATTTAGCCTGACGCAGCATGGCGGTGACAACAGAGTGACCGAGTGACACTGCGGGAGAAGGCGAACCACATAAACATTTTTCGTGGCCCTGTATGGCGGCGGTGACAGCAGAGTGACTGAGTTAGTATGCGCTAGCTGGTGAAGCACCGAAAAATTTAGCCTGACACAGCATGGCGGTTACACCACCAATGACTTTGTCCGACTGGGAATGCCGACCCTCAGAAATTTTTTTTTTTTTTTTTTAAATGTTGGTACTTGCGCCTCCTGAAAAATTGTTTTGGACTGTCTGTTTGACGCTCCTGAAACATTGTTTTACACAGTCTATAGTTGACACTGCGGAAAAATTGTTTGGAGAAAGGGCCTGTAGGGGGCCCTCCAGAAAAATTGTTTGGAGAGAGGGCCTGTAGGTGGACCTCCGGAAAAATTGTTTAGAGAAAGGGCCTGTAGGACCTCTAAAAAATTGTGTTTTTTTGGGTCAGCGTTAGGCAAAGACGACAAGGAGGAGGAGGAGGAGTAGGAGGAGTAGAGAAGAGGAATCGGATACATAAGTAATGTTAATCTTTAGCTGCTTTCCCCCGGAGGAGATTTGAATTCCGTGGAAATCCAGGCTTTGTTCATTTTAATAAGCGTCAGCCTGTCAGCGCTGTCAGTTGACAGGCGTGTACCCTTATCGGTGATGACGCCACCAGCTGCACTGAATACCCACTCTGACAACACGCTAGCGGCAGGGCAGGCCAGCACCTCCAAGGCGTACAGCGCCAGTTCAGACCACGTGTCCAGCTTTGAAACCCAGTAGTTGTATGGAGCAGAGTAATCGGTCTGGGCGTTGGTATGGTCAGCTAGGTACTCCCTCACCATCTTTCTGTAAAGCTCACCCCTACTCTGCCTAGACTGGGGAAAGGTGACAGTGTCTTGCTAGGGTGACATAAAACTGGCAAAGGCCTTGGAGAGCGTTCCCCTGCCAGTGCTGGACAAGCTGCCTGCTAGCCTCCTCTCCCCCGCTACTTGGCCCACAGAACCACACCCTCTGCCGCTAGCGGCGTCAGATGGGAAGGATTGTTTCAGCTTGTGCACCAGGGCCTGTTGATATTGATTCACTCTCATACTCCTTTCCTCTACAGGGATGAGTGGAAAGGTTCTGCTTGTACCGTGGGTCCAGGAGAGTGAACACCCAGTAATCGGTGTTTGAAAAAATGCTTCTAACGCGAGGGTCACGGCATAGGCAGCCTAACATGTAGTCTGCCATGTGCGCCAGAGTCCCAACACGCAAGAATTCCCTCTCCTCACTGGCCTGACTCTTCATTTCCTCCTCCTCCTCCTCCAAGTCCTCCTCTTCAGCCCCTACACGCTCAAGAGTTAAGAAGGACTGAGCACTGGTACCCTCTTTTGTCTCGCCGACATTCTCCTCCTCTTCCTCCTCATCCCCCTCCTCCGATACGCGCTGAGAAACAGACCGGAGGGTGCTCTGGCTATCAAGCGACGTATCTTCCTCCACCATCTCTTGTGACAAGCGCAAAGCATCCGACTTCATGCTGAGCAGTGAGTTTTTCAACAGGCAAAGCAGCGGGATGGTGAGGCTGATAATGGCGGCATCGCCGCTGACCATCTGTGTTGACTCCTCAAAGTTGGTCAACACCTGGCAGATATCAGACATCCACGTCCACTCCTCATTGTAGACTTGAGGAATCTGACTGACCTGACTACCAGTTCTGGTGGAAGTTGACATCTGGCAGTCTACAATCGCTCTGCGCTGCTGGTAAACTCTGGATAACATGTTTAATGTCGAATTCCATCTTGTGGACACGTCGTACAACAGTCGGTGAGCGGGCAGTTGTAGGCGGCGCTACGCTGCCCTGAGAGTGGCAGCATCTGTGGTCGACTTGCGAAAATGTGCACAGATGCGGAGCACCTTGGTGAGCAAATCAGACAGATTGGGGTATGTCTTGAGGAACCGCTGAACTATGAGATTGAACACGTGGGCCAGGCATGGCACATGTGTCAGTCTGCCGAGTTGCAGAGCCGCCACCAGGTTACGCCCGTTGTCACACACAACCATGCCTGGCTTGAGGTTCAGCGGTGCCAGCCACAGATCGGTCTGCGCCGTGATGCCCTGTAACAGCTCTTGGGCGGTGTGCCTTTTGTCACCTAAGCTCAGCAGTTTGAGCACCGCCTGCTGGCGCTTACCCACGGCACTGCTGCTGCGCCTAGAGCTACCGACTGAAGGCGCTGTGGATGGTAATTCGTAGGAGGAGGAGGAGGAGGTGGAGGAGGAGGAGGCGGCATAGTACGTCTGAGAGACCGTGACCGAGGTAGGCCCCGCAATCCTCAGTGTGGGCAGTACATGAGCGGCCCCAGGGTCAGACTCAGTCCCAGCCTCCACCAAGTTAACCCAATGTGCTGTCAGTGATATATAGTGTCCCTGCCCGGCAGCACTTGTCCAAGTGTCCGTGGTTAGGTGGACCTTCTCAGAAACAGCGTTGGTCAGGGCACGGATGATGTTCTATGAAACGTGCTGGTGTAGGGATGGGACGGCACATCGGGAAAAATAGTGGCAGCTGGGGACCGAATACCGAGGGGCAGCCACCGCCATGAGATTGCGAAAGGCCTCGGTCTCTACCAGCCTATAGGGCAGCATCTCCAGGCTCAGCAATTTGGAGATGTGGATGTTGAGGGCTTGGGCATGTGGGTGGGTGGAACTGTATTTCCTCTTGCGCTCCAGCGTCTGCTGTAAAGACAGCTGAACGCTGCGCAGGGACACATTGGTGGACGCTGTGGAGGATCGTGGAGGCGAAGGTGTGGTTTTCCGGCGGGAGCCGCTCGTGCCGGGGTCCTGGGCAGGGGGTTGACTAGCAGAGGCAGCGAGTGACACAGGGGAAGGAGCAGTGGTGGGACCTGCAGGAGGGAAAAGGCCTTAGTTCCATTGAGTGGGGTGTTTAGCACTCATATGCCTGCGCATGCTGGTGGTGGTTAGGCTAGTAGTGGTGGCACCCCTGCTGATCCTGGTGTGGCACAGGTTGCACACCACAGTCCGTCAGTCATCCTCACTTTCTTTAAAGAACCTCCAGACTTGCGAACATCTAGGCCTCGCCACGGGAGCTTCACTACGTGAAACAGTTGCTGCTGATTCACCAGCTCTGGCCCTGCTTCTCCCTCTGGCCACACCACTGCTGCTTCCAACCTGTTCTGGTGCAGCACTCGCCTCCGCCTCAGAAGCACTGTCTTCACTCAGCTTATCAACCCAGCTTGGGTCAGTCACCTCGTCATCCTCCGATTCCTCAGTCTTCAGTCTGCTCCCCCCTCGGACTTCCTTCCCTGACAACAACTTCACCACTGTCTGACAACCATGTCTCCTCATCGTCCGACACCTCTTTACACACTTCTTCCACTAAGTCAACAATGTCATCATCATCACCCACCGACTGCGACAGTTGGAAAACTTGGGCATTGGGAAAGAGGTCAGCAGCAACCTGAGAAGTGGTTTGTGACTCTGGGAAGGGTCCAGAAAACAGTTCCTAAGAGTATGCCGGATCGCATTCCAAATTTTCCTGGGAGGGGGCAGACTGGGGGGAAGGAGGTTGAGGTGGAGGAGCCAGAGGAGTGCTCCCTTGGGTAATGTGGGTGGACTGCGTGGAAGACTGACTGGTGGACAAATTACTTGAAGCATTGTCCGCAATCCACGACATCACCTGTTCGCACTGTTGTGGTTTCAACAGTCCTCTACCACGTTTCCCTGTAAGTTGAGACATGAAGCTAGGGAGTGTAGCTCTGCGGCGTTCCCCTGCTCCCTCATCAGCAGGTACTGTCTCACCCTGCCCAGGACCACGGCCTCTGCCCCCTGCAGTAATTGAATGCCCACCCCCTCAACCCTTAGCCCTGGGGTTCAACATTTTCTGTATGTAAGTGTATTATATGTACAAAAAAAAAATGGGCCTGCTGTACTGAAACCCACAAACTTGTTCAATCTGAACAAGTTAATATATAGGTGGATAAGTTAGAGCAAAATTACGTATGTTATTACATACCGTGCAGTATGCAGCAATTACACTGAAACTATTAGATTAGGCAGACTTGGTCTGCTTAATTGCAAACCAGACAAATGTCGCACAGAGATTTTTGTAATGTAGCTGTATCAGTGAGAGCAAAAGACTTTTTTTAATTACGTGACGTACAGAATGTGTCACCTGGACAGAAAATACGGATTGTGGTTTGTGGTGACTGGACAGCTGAACAGTGAAACACAGAATGGTTCCACGCAGCTGTATGAAATGGATTTGTATCACGGAGATAAAACAACAAAAAAACTATTTTTTTTAATTTTATTTTTTTTATATATTTGTTTTAAATATATATATATATTTTTAACGTGACGTGCAGAAAATATCAGAGAGCAACCTCAGCCCCCGCTGACTGTGGCTATTTTGACTGCAACCCAGACAAATGTCGCACAGAGATTTTTCTAATGTAGCTGTATCAGTGAAAGCAAAAGATTACGTGACGTACAGTATGGGTCACCTGGACAGAAAATACGGATTGTGGTTTGTGTTGAGTGGACAGCTGAACTGTGACACACAGAATGGTTCCACACAGCTGTATGAAATGGATTTGTATCACTGAGATAAAACAATAATAAAAAAAAAAAATGTTCTATATGGCGATAGCTGCACTACTAGTGCCAGCCAGCCCAGCCAGGAGACAAAAAAAAGTGTCTTGTAGCCCTTAGAAGGGCTGTTGGGTTCTTTTGATATCACTCCTGCCTAACAGAGAACTAAATCCAGGCCCTAACACTCTCTCTGAAACGCAGCAGATCTGTCCCTAACGACATCCAGACAGCATCTGAGCCGAGCACCGCGGGAAGTCACTAGTATATTCCAGGGTCACCTGATCAGGCCAGCCAACCCCTGGTATCGACATGTAAGGGCCCCACGTGATGCTGGGTGTACCGCAGAGTCTCCTGGCTTGTGATTGGCTGAGTTTGTAGGCACCAAAAATTCAAAATGCGGGAAGATGCCATTTCCTTGAGCATGGCGAGATA
>ONZH01005252.1:0-29597 GCA_900303285.1 Rhinella marina
ATTTGGCTGTATAGTTCAGGGAAAGGATAGGGTGGAATTATTCCACACTGTAGAAGCAGAACGGGGTCCAATAGGGGAGTGTACAGCAAAAAAATCCTATTACACCTTGCTGCACTGACTGGGGATCCAAATTGCCATTATACTGCTGCTTTCAGGTTTGCAATAGATGATACCCCTGTCATTCCAGCAAACCTTGCTTGGTATTAGGGTGCAAGTGCTGTTTGATGCAGCCATTAACAGGGTGTATTACTTGGAAATATTTGTAAGTCTTATTAGCCCTTGTGCGGTGCAGTTATATGTTCTAAAGCCTTTTTGGGTTGTATTAGTGGAAAACAAAAAAAAGGATTATTAACTGTTGTGCGGTGAAGTGACAAAAGCACAGCCTTTTTTGGTGCGTATTAGTGAAAAAAAAATATTATTTGCCGTTCAGCAGTGCAGTTATATTTCCTAAAGCCTTTTTTTGGGGTGTATTAGTGGAAAAAAAGGGCTTATAAGCCGTTGTGTGATGAGGTAACAAAATTACAGCCTTTTTTGAGGTGTATTCATTTTCTTTCTATTTATTTATTTGATCTAACAGTATGTCAGACAGAGAAGTGACAGAGCCTGCACAGGGAAGTGGCAGAGGCCTAAATGTTTCTGGTGCAGGCACAGGTCGCAGCAGAGTAAGTGGGCGTGGCAGCAGGAGTCGCAGCGAAATGCCTAAGCTCCCTGTGTCATCTAGCAGTCGTGTCTTGACCAGCAACCCAGTAGTTCTTGAATAGTTGACTCGGTCTTCGACTTCGTCTCAAGTGACATCAAACACCCCCAGCCAAGAATCGGTGGGTTTGTCAGACACAATCCTTAGTTGGCATGGCCCGGGAGCAGACCTTGTGCCCTCACCTGTCCTCAACCTGCCTCTGTCTTTTTCTGTTCCCTCAGCCAGAGAAGTATTATATGCTGTGGGCTCAGCTCCACTTTACAGCGAGGATGAACTACTAGAGGCCAGTCAGCAGCTACTGGCCAGCCAAGATGTGGAGTAGACATACGCAGCTTCCTCCGTTAGGTGGGCAAGTAGTGATGAGGAGAGTGGCGTGGTAGCTAGGGTTGCGAGCGGTCAGGCTCCTGACCCAGAGACCGTTGAGGAGGACATCAGTGACATGCAGACAGTACTCGATGATCTTAATGTAGCTGATCGCACTTGGGAGCTGGGTGAATTAGGGGCTTCATCTTGAGTCTTGAGTCATTATTGAGCAGCTTTCTTCACCCGCCTAGTGAAGAAGCTAGTCACCAGCAGCAGCAGCTAGACATAGAACAGATCCTAAACCAGCAGGTTGTGGCAGATTTGGAGTGCACCCTGTCACTCCACATCGATGATCTCTTGGACTACTGGGCAGCCAAACTGGATTTGTGGCCAAAACTGTTCGAGTTTGCCCTGGAAAAGCTTTTGTGCCCGGCCAGTAGTGTGGCATCAAAGCAGGTGTTTAGTGTGGCAGGACCATAGTTACCCCAAGGAGAACTCGCCTGTCCATCCAAAATGTGGAAAGACTGACCTTTGTTGAGTTGAATCAGGCATGGATTAGCCAGGTTTTCTACCAATCACTGCCTGATGCATCAGATTAGATCATCCATGCTGCCTTAGCCAAACCTTGACAAAAGAGACTGGCTTCTTCTGGCTACCTGCCTCTGTTACTATTCTGATGCTGCCACCAGCCTGATGTCACACATCGGATCCCAAGTGCTCCTTCTTACACCCACCATCATCAGCGGGTACTATTATTGCCACCCACCTCCCCACTCTGTCATCGGGTGACTCTGTGGTCTCCTGATGCTGCTGCCACTCCACACTATGTCACCTTTGCAGTCTGTGGCCTTCTCCTGCTGCTGCTGCCACATCCACACTTTGACATTGTGCCACTCTGTAGTCTCCTCATGCTGATGTCACCTTGCCACTCTGTGGCCTCCTCATGATGCTGCTTCCACCTCCACACTATGCCACCTTACCAGTCTGTGGCCTCCTCATGCTGCTGCCACCTCCAGACTCTGTCATTGGGCCACTCTGTGGTTCCGCATGCTGCTGCCATCTAACCACTCTGTCACTGGAACACCCTGTTATCTCCTAATGCTGTTCCCACCCTCTCCCACTCTATGACTGTGCCTCTATGTTGCCTTTTTGGCCTTGTGGCCATCACTATTTATTTTACCCCTCTTCTGATCTGCCAGAAGGACAGAAAAGGGATTCACACAACCGATTCTATCTTCAGAGCAGCCGTAAGGCCTGTATGAAATGGTCCCTATTTTGCATCAGGATTGGCTCATGATTAGGTAGCCAAAAGCAGGAGTGGGTACAAAGTATTCACGTGTCATCTCTGTTTTGGATCAACTAATGTTTTTTTTTTTTTGGCCTTAGCAATACTGATGGGTTACTGATCAAATGCTGACCCAGTGAAGGCGGATGCTGACGGATCAGAAGAAGGGCAAAACTATAAGCGACGTCAACACAAATTTACTGCCGACCCCCTCTCCACTCTTTCGGGGAGGGGGAGCTCTAATTGTATCAGCGTTTAACAGAGCAGGTTCTGCCATTATCTATGGACTAATCTGATGACGGTATAAAAGGAGTGTGCTCTTTCACGCTATAGTTGGATCTTGGTGCTCTGCACGGTTCTTTATACCTGGCACTGACATTACCGTGTAAGGCTGCGTTAACACTTGAGTTATTTGGTCAGTTTTGGCCCGTAACTTCCCAAATAAGTGAAGTGTGAAGTGAAATTTGTGATGCCTGTTATCTGCGTGTCATACTGACTCACAGTATTGTTTCACTACCAAAGCAGACTCCCTATGCATATTTCTGCAAGGCACATAGTTCTAGAACACTACTATATACAGGTTCTCTGCAGCCCGGATATAGCTGTTTTTTCAATGTGATTTGTCGTAAAAAAAATTTTGATTGAATAAAATCTTTTTGGAAAATTTGGCAAACTGACCGAATCAAATTTTTTTGAAAATCTTTTTTTTAAAGTTATTTTAAGTGTTAAAACACAAGTAAAGCTGTAAAAAGTGGTATCACTATAATCATATTCATACCCTGAATGATTAAACATGTCAGTCTCACCGCATAGGAAGAATGCTGTAAGAATGAAACTTATAAAACTGTGGTGGAAATGCATTTTTGTTTTCCAAAGCCACCCCATTTAGAATTTTTTCCAGCTTCCCACTACATTGTGTGTGATATAAATGTTGCCTTTATAAAGAAAAACATATCCCGCAAAATATATATATATATATATATATATATATATATATATATATAAGCACTCATACCGGTACGTGAATGCAAAAATAACAAAATTATTGCTGTGGGAAGGCAGGATGTGAAAAAATAAGAAAAAAGGAAAATTGTTGAATATGCTGAAAGGATTAATAATGCCTTCTATTGTGCTTCCAGAAATTACAGTGTCTCCTAAAATGCCCCCAGTAATAATAATGTCACCTATAGTTTCTATAGTTTTAATAATGCCCCACTTAGGGTTATCACTAGTGATGAGTGAGCATGCTCGGCCGAACTCGCTGATCGGCCGAGCATGCCTGCGCTCGGGTCCACTCGGTGTTCGGTTGAACATCGAGTGTATTCGAGCGCAAAGCTCGAGTCCCCTCCCCACACCAAGACGGATCCGTCATGACCCCAATGCAAGTCAATGGGGACGGATCCATTTGGTATGACACAATAGTAAACGGATCCGTCCTCCATTGACTTTCAATGGAGTTCATGACGGATCCATCCTTACCTTTCACAGCAGCTCCCTCCTCCCTCCAGCAGGTCGCACTGTGGTAAAACTTACCACACTGCGCGCCGTCTTTCCTGCTGGAACAGGTCGGGAGCTATGGGGAAAGGTAAGTAGTGTCAGTGTCTGTGTACTTTTTTTTTTTTTTTATTTGGGGGACTCTTCCGAGCGGAGGGGTGCCTGGTTTAGTCCCATACACTTCAATTATGCTCGGGTGCTCGGCAGAGCACTTGAGCACCCCCGAGTGCTCCGCCAGATCACCCGAGCACCTGGGTGCTCGATCAACACTAGTTATCACGACACCAACATCTTTTGATTTTGATTCGATTTTGATACCTTAAAAAGTATTGCGATACTCAATACCATTTGATGCCACACTAAAAAATGAAACACCAAAAAAGCCTTGTGCGTTCCGCATTTTATGGAACGTCTGGCCCATAACAGAATAGTCCTATCCTATTTTTTGGGGGGGCAAGAGGACTAAAAAATGGTGAGATTTTTTTTATACATATATATTTTTATAGTTCGGACTTTTTTGGACATGACTAGAGATGAGCGAGCATACTCGTCCGAGCTTGGTGCTCGTTCGAGTATTAGGGTACTTGTAAGTACTCACAGCTCGGATGAGTATCTCGCCATACTCGAGGAAATGGCAACTTCCGCATTGTGCTTTTTGGCGCCTATAAACACAGCCAATCACAAGCCAGGAGACTCTACGGTACACCCAGCATCATGTGGGGCCCTTACATGTCGATAGCAGGGGTTGGCTGGCCTGATCAGGTGACCCTGGAATATACTAGTGACTGGCCGCGGTGCTCGGCTCAGATGCCGTCTGGATGTCGTTAGGGATACAGCTGCTGCATTTCAGGGACAGTGTTAGGGCCTGAATTTAGTTCTCAGTTAGGCAGGAATCACCCACAAAGAACCCAACAGCCCTTCTAAGGGCTAGAAGAAATTTTTTTTTTGTCTCCTGGCTTGGCTGGCTGGCTGGCACTAGTAGTGCAGCTATCGCCATATCTAACCCTGTTTTTTTTTTTTTTATTGTTCTATCTCAGTGATACAAATCCATTGCACACAGCAGTGTGGAACCATTCTGTGTGTCACAGTTCAGCACTGACTCACTCCAATCCATATATACTGTCCAGGTGACACTTTCTGTACGTCACACAATACAACCAAGTCATTTGCTACCAATATCATCTACAGCTTGATCCAAAAAACTCTCTGTGCGACATTTGTCTGGGTTGCAAACTAAATAGCCACCGTTAACAGGGTGTCAGTCAGTTCTACCATAGTTCTTGCACGTCACGTTCCCAAAAAAACTAAATATTAAAAAAAAATTATTTTTTCAGTTGTTTTAGCTCAGTGAAACAAATCCATTTTACTCAGCTGCGTGTAACCATTCTGTGTGTCACAGTTCAGCACACTAGCTCCCATCCATATAATCTGTCCAGGTGACACTTTCTGTACGTCACACAATACAACCAAGTCATTTGCTACCAATATCATCTACAGCTTGATCCAGAAAACTCTCTGTGCGACATTTGTCTGGGTCGCAGACTAAATAGCCATTGTTAACAGGGTGTCAGTCAGTTCTACCATAGTTCTTGCACGTCACGTTCCCAAAAAAACTAAATTTTATGAAAAATATAAAAAAACAAATATAAAAAAAAAATATTTTTTCAGTTGTTTTAGCTCAGTGATACAAATCCATTTTACTCAGCTGCATGTAACTTTTCTGTGTGTCAGAGTTCAGCACACTCGCTCCAATCCGTATAATCTGTCCAGGTGACACTTTCTGTACGTCACTTAATTCTACCGGACTTAACAAGTTTGTGGGTTTCAGTACACCAGGCCCGTGTAATTTTTTATTTTTTTTTATCATACACCTGTATACAAAAAATGTTGAACCCCAGGCTAAGGGTCGAGGGCGAGGGCGCGGGAGTGGGCATTCAATTACTGCAGGGGGCAGAGGCCGTGGTCCTGTGCAGGGTGAGACAGTACTTGCTGATGAGGGAGCAGGGGAATTCCGCAGAGCTACACTCCCTAGCTTCATGTCTCAACTTTCAGGGACACGTGTAGAGGACTGTTGAAACCACAACAGTGCGAACAGCTGATCTCGTGGATTGCGGACAATGCTTCAAGTAATTTGTCCACCAGTCAGTCTTCCACGCATTCCACCCACGTTACCCAAGGGAGCACTCCTCTGGCTCCTCCACCTCAACCTCCTTCCCCCCAGTCTGCCCCTCCCAGGAAAATTTGGAATGCGATCCGGCATACTCTCAGGAACTGTTTTCTGTACCCTTCCCAGAGTCACAAACCACTTCTCAGGTTGCTGATGACCTCGTTCCCGATGCCCAAGTTTTCCAACTGTCGCAGTCTGTGGGTGATGATGATGATGACGACAATGTTGACTTAGTGGAAGAAGTTTGTAAAGAGGTGTCGGACGATGAGGAGACACGGTTGTCAGACAGTGGTGAAGTTGTTGTTAGTGGAGGAATTCAGAGGAGGGAGCAGACTGAGGAATCGGAGGATGACGAGGTGACTGACCCAAGCTGGGTTGATATGCCGAGTGAAGACAGTGCTTCTGAGGCGGAGGCGAGTGCTGCACCAGAACAGGTTGGAAGAGGCAGTGGTGTGGCCAGAGGGAGAAGCAGGGCCAGAGCTGGTGCATCAGCAGCAACTGTTTCACGTAGTGAAGCTCCCATGGCGAGGCCTATATGTTCGCAAGTCTGGAGGTTCTTTAAAGAAAGTGAGGATGACCGACGGACTGTGGTGTGCAACCTGTGCCACACCAGGATCAGCAGGGGTGCCACCACTACTAGCCTAACCACCACCAGCATGCGCAGGCATATGAGTGCTAAACACCCCACTCAATGGAACCAAGGCCGTTCACCACCTCCTGCGGGTCACACCACTGCTCCTTCCCCTGTGTCACTCGCTGCCTCTGCTAGTCAACCCCCGCCCAGGACCTCGGCACGAGCGCCTCCCACCGGAAAACCACACCTTCACCTCCACGATCCTCCACAGTTTCCACCAATGTGTCCCAGCGCAGCGTTCAGCTGTCTTTACAGCAGACGCTGGAGCTCAAGAGGAAATACAGTTCCACCCACCCACATGCCCAAGCCCTCAACGTCCACATCTCCAAATTGCTGAGCCTGGAGATGCTGCCCTAAAGGCTGGTAGAGACTGAGGCCTTTCGCAATCTCATGGCGGTGGCTGCCCCTCGGTATTCCGTCCCCAGCCGGCACTATTTTTCCCGATGTGCCGTCCCAGCCCTACACCAGCACGTGTCACAGAACATCATCCGTGCCCTGACCAATACTGTTTTTGAGAAGGCCCACCTAACCACGGACACGTGGACAAGTGCTGCCGGGCAGGGACACTATATCTCACTGACGGCACATTGGGTTAACTTGGTGGAGGCTGGGACCGAGACTGACCCCGGGGCTGCTCATGTACTGCCCACACCGAGGATTGCGGGGCCTACCTCGATCATGGTCTCTCAGACGTACTTTGGCTCCTCCTACGACCCCTCATCTTCCTCCACCGAATTACCATCCGTGGGCATGGCGCCTTCAGTCGGTAGCTCTAGGCGCAGCAGCAGTGCCGTGGGTAAGCGCCATCAGGTGGTGCTCAAACTGCTGAGCTTAGGTGACAAAAGGCACACCGCCCAAGAGCTGTTACAGGGCATCACGGCGCCTGTGTGTGGCTGGCACCGCTGAACCTCAAGCCAGGCATGGTTGTGTGTGACAACGGGCGTAACCTGGTGGCGGCTCTGCAACTCGGCAGACTGACACATGTGCCATGCCTGGCCCACGTGTTTAATCTCATAGTTCAGTGGTTCCTCAAGACATACCCCAATCTGTCTGATTTGCTCACCAAGGTGCGGCGCATCTGTGCGCATTTCCGCAAGTCAACCACAGATGCTGCCACTCTCAGGGCAGCGCAGCGCCGCCTACAACTGCCCGCTCACCGACTGTTGTGCGACGTGCCCACGAGATGGAATTCCATATTAAACATGTTATCCACAGTTTACCAGCAGCGCAGAACGATTGTAGACTGCCAGATGTCAACTTCCACCAGAACTGGTAGTCAGGTCACTCAGATTCCTCAAGTCTACAATGAGGAGTGGACGTGGATGTCTGATATCTGCCAGGTGTTGACCAACTTTGAGGAGTCAACACAGATGGTCAGCGGCGATGCCGCCATTATCCGCCTCACCATCCCGCTGCTTTGCCTGTTGAAAAATTCACTGCTCAGCATCAATTCGGATGTTTTGCGCTTGTCACAAGAGATGGTGGAGGAAGATACGTCGCTTGATAGCCAGAGCACCCTCCGGTCTGTTTCTCAGCGCGTATCGGAGGAGGGGGATGAGGATGAGGAGGAAGAGGAGGAGAATGTCGGCGAGACAGTAGAGGGTACCAGTGCTCAGTCCATAACTCTTGAGCGTGTATGGGCTGAAGAGGAGGACTTGGAGGAGGAGGAGGAAATGGAGAGTCAGGCCAGTGAGGAGAGGGAATTCTTACGTGTTGGGGCGCACATGGCAGACTTCATGTTAGGCTGCCTATCCCGTGACCCTCGCGTTAGAAGCATTTTTTCAAACACCGATTACTGGGTGTTCACTCTCCTGGACCCACGGTACAAGAAGAACCTTTCCACTCTCATCCCTGCAGAGGATAGGAGTCTGAGAGTGAATAGATATCAACAGGCCCTGGTGCACAAGCTGAAACAATCCTTCCCATCTGACGCCGCTAGCGGCAGAGGGCATGGTTCTGTGGGCCAAGTAGCGGGGGAGAGTAGGCGAGCAGGCAGCTTGTCCAGCACTGGCAGGGGAACGCTCTCCAAGGCCAGTTTTATGTCACCCCAGCAAGACACTGTCACCTGTCCCCAGTCTAGGCAGAGTAGGGGGGAGCTGTACAGAAAGATGGTGAGGGAGTACCTAGCTGACCATACCAACGTCCGTAGCAATCACTCTGCTCCATACAACTACTGGGTTTCAAAGCTGGACACGTGGCCTGAACTGGCGCTGTACGCCTTGGAGGTGCTGGCCTGCCCTGCCGCTAGCGTGCTGTCAGAGCGGGTATTCAGTGCAGCTGGTGGCGTCATCAACGATAAGCGTACATGCCTGTCAACTGACAGCGCAGACAGGCTGACGCTTATTAAAATGAACAAAGCCTGGATTTCACCGGAATTCAAATCTCCTCCGGGAGAAAGCAGCTAAAGATTAACATTACTTATGTATCCGACTCCTCTTCTCTACTCCTCCTACTTCTCCTCCTCTTTGTCATCTTTGCCTAATGCTAACCCAAAAAACGCCATTTTTTAGAGGTCCAACTGGCACTCTTTTACCACAATTTTTCCGGAGGTCCACCTACAGGCCCTCTCTCCAAACAATTTTTCCGGAGGTCCACCTACAGGCCCTCTCTCTAAACAATTTTTCCGGAGGTCCACCTACAGGCCCTCTCTCTAAACAATTATTCTTTGCACCTAGTTGGTTGCTTCCCTAACATGTGATGGGTATGTGCCTCTCCTTTCTTGGTCTGGGTGAGCACAATTGCCATGAGGGCAACCACCAGGCTGTTGCCTGAGAATTTGGGGTAATGGTGGGATTAGGCAGCCTCAGAGGCATCCATGCATGCTGCCCCTGCTGTTTCCTGTCTATTTCCATGGTGTTTCCATCATTTTCTGATGTTTCCAGGTTTTCACCCAGCCTTCCCTAGGCAGAGCCTGGGTCCCCTGCAAAAATGCTCGAGTCTCCCATTGACTTCAATGGGGTTCGTTACTCGAAACGAGCACCCAAGCATCGGGAAAAGTTCGTCTCGAATAACAAGCACCCGAGCATTTTAGTGCTCGCTCATCTCTAGTTATCTTTAATTTTATGCCTTTTGGGGGTCATTTCATCTTCAACTAGCTTTAATGTTCACAGTTACAGTATTTTTAACCAGGGGTGCCCAAACTTTTACATGCCACTACAGTTCTTTTAACAATACTGATACCCTGCTCCCCATTGTGCTTCCAGTAATAATAATGCACTCAGTAATAATGCCTATTACGGATGATGATGAAACATCCGAAGTCGATTCGCATAAAACTTTGTTTGCGCTCGCTCCGTACAGTATTAGAATGTATTGGCTCTGATAAGCCAAAGTTATTACTTCCCGAAGTATCGCGAGACTTCACATAATAACTTCATACATTTATTTCTACTTTAAAAAAACATTTCCCAAACTCAGATTTGTTTCCAAGGTACCACTTGGAACCGAACCCGAGTATGGGAAATGGTTTTTTACAGTATAAATGAATTTACGAAATTATTATGTAAAGTCTTGCGAGACTTCGGGAAGTAATAACTTCGGCTCATCATCGCCAATACATTCTAATAGTCTTTAAGGACCTCTAAAATCCCCACTGAATCAGTGACCCCTTGACCCGATTTCACCTAAAGGCTATATGCATCGGGCCCTTCTGATCCTGCACAATACTGGTCAGTAAATGTCCGCTGCCCTCTCCAGCTTCATACTGTGCCTTCTTGAAAAAAAAAAAAAATGCTTATTATCAGCTACCTCTGACAAATACGTCTTGAAAGAGTTCTGTGTGGCCTTCCGGATTGCTAAATTAGCATCTGATGGATTAGTAATATAGGAAGCTGAAGCCTCCTCATTCGCCCTCTTCAAAGATTGCTCTATTTCCCTCGTTTTAGACTTAATACTCACTATACCCTTCATAATCACCCCCCGAAAGAACGTCTTCATGGAATCCCATACCATAGGAGTTGAAGCATATCCCACATTTATGACAAAAAATTCCAGCAATGAATCAATCAACGGATCACCGGGAATAAGTTGCAGCCAAATGGGGTTAACCTTCCAAGCAGTATGCCATCGCAATAGGGAATATGGAATTTACAGGTTAACTAAAAGTGGGGAGTGATCAGAAAAACCCAGGGCAGAAGCTGTTCCGATCCCAGTGCTAAGTCAATAAGAGATAAGGTGCTATATGTACTAGTTTGGCATGAGTAACTTTGTGTATTGCAGTATCTTATGCGCCAGAGATCTGTTAGCGCCAGTTCATGTAAGAGTAGGCCAAAAGTAGTGATAGAGCGACCAGCGCCCACAGGGACTCCCCTGTATTTATCTAAAACAGAATCAATATACATATTGAAGTCGCCTATAAGTAGGCACGGTAGGTGCAGAGAGTCTTGTATCTTTGCCAGTAGATCTTTAAGAACTGTAGAAGAGAATGGAGGAGGAATATGCAAAGCAATCACAATGCACAGAACACATATATATCTACCTTCCCTATCAATTATAATGTTGGAACACTCGAAGGGGATACTTCTATGAATTAGGAGACTTACAGCTCTGGAGTGTGTGGTATGGATAGAATGAAAACAATGCTCTATCCAAGCCCTATTAATCAGATGAACGGTAGCAGATGTAAGATGTGTTTCTTGTAAAGCTGGATGAAATTGTTTAATGTAATTAAATATTGCATACCTTTTGTTCCTGCTACCCATACCACACACACATTCCATTATATATATATATATATATATATATATATATATATATATATATATGGCCACTTGGATTACAAATGCAGCTGCAGATGATATTTATACATTTTCACAGTGGTTTATATTTGGGGTCGTGACTTAAAGAACCTGGAGGCCACTATGAAGCTGCAAATCAACGTAATCCAGCCACTTGAGTGCCTCCTGAGGTGAGTTAAAAAAGAACACCTTTCTGGCAGGGTAAAATATAGAGTAAGATATGGATAGATCCTGAAATCTCCGTTTGATGTCAGCATATTGTGTCCATTTTTTCAGAATCTCAGACGAGTAGTCAGGGAAAACTGAGATTTTCACACCATTTACTAAAATATTTTGTCTTTCCCTGGCCAAATGAAGGATGGTGTCCTGATCTCTATAATGTAACAGCTTTATCAAGATTGGTCTTGGAGGACTTTGTTTTCCGTCCAGCATAACGGCAACCAGACGGATCCGTTATGCAGAGCCATAGGCTTCTATTATGACGGATCAAAACGGAATGCCTCTTAAAGGTGTCCGTTTTGATGTCCGTCCTAGGGATTCCGTTTCTTTCCGTTATAACGATGTTATAACGGAAAGACTGAACGGAATCCCTAACGGTGATGTGAACGAGCCCTTAGGGATCTGTTTAACATGTATATTTTTTGGATACGTTAAACATAAAAGACCAAAAATGTAATGTGAACCTACCATAATTTCACAGTTGTAAATTGAAGACTGTATGAGGTCTTGAACCTATGTTCAGGTATAAGCTAGTAACACAATGCACCACCTGTTGTCTGAACAGCAGAACTGCAATTTAACTTATCTAGATAAAACCCTGGAATTAGGTGTTAGGATTGGGCTAATTATTATGTTTTACTTTCTCCTGTGTTGTCCAAAACTCTTCTCCTAGGAAACACCTGTTCTACTTCTGCGCACTGTACTATAGGTAACACTTTCATAGCAAGACATTTAGAAATGCTTATTTTTTAAATCTTAAATTTTCCTTGTTACTAGGGATGAGCGAGCCCAAACTGGAATGTTCGGGTTCATACCGAACATCGAGGGGTCTGGGCACCTGAACTTTGCAGTGGAAGTTCGTGTTCGGTGTTTGAATGCTAAATAAAGCTTGTTGAAAGACTTCAGCACAGCCAATCAATAAGCGTTTAAGCTGTGGGCACTTTGAAGCCATTACAGTCAGCCTAGCTGGTATGGCTGTGATTGGCTGGCACAACACGTGACCCGGCCTGTATAAATGCCAGATCATGTGTGGCGCCACCATTTTTGCTCTAACTGGTGTAGGGACAGGATACTGCTGCAGTGATGGATAGTGCTAGGCTTTTCATCTGTCCTTTAACTCTGTGGGTGACCTATAGCCATTTTTGAAGTGCAATACACCTCCTTTGTACTACGTGACACAGAAATACAATACTTAATCTGTCTATTACTTCTGTGGGTGACATAAAGCTATTTTTGGGGTTGTAAAACACCTCCTTTGCATCCTTGAAAATGTAATAGAATAGTTAATCAGTCTGTTAATTCCGTGGGCCACATAAAGCCATTTTTTGGGTTGCAAAACACCTCCTTTGCATCCCTGACAATGAAATACAATTGTTAATCTAGCTGTCAATTTTGTGGGTGCCCTCAAAGAATGAGAGAACATCAAATAAGGGACATGGCCCTGGTCATGCTGCTGCTGTTGGTGGTGGAGCTCCTGCTGCAGTGAGAGGACATTGTCAATCTGTGCTAGCCATGTGCCCAAATGAAACACATTCTTCTGATACACGCAGGTGACCAGATGTTCTGCATCATTTTGTAGGCCTGAATACCACTGTATGAATGGTGAGGCCGAAACAAGTAGAGATGGTAGTAGATTGGATGGCCGACAGTGCCTCCAGTTCCTGTACATAGTCTTCCACCCGGTCCCCTGCTGAAAGCACAGAGTTGGCACTGATGGCCCATGGGCATCTGTCTTCCACTTCACCCCCTTGCATATCTGCCAGGCAGTCTGAGCCCCAAGTCATGCAGTAGTCACTTATGCTTTTTGATGACTCTGCTGGTGGGGTTTCTGGGGGCAATGCACCGCTACAAGGACAGCATGCCATCCTTACGTCCGTCACTGATGTGTGATCAGAAGATCTGTAAATACAAGCACACACTGTTAGACGCACCACTGACAGCGTTCCCACCTGACAGTGGGGGCTCAGTGGAAGCACGAGGCACAGAAGAAGGAAGTCGGCAATGTAGCTGGGGCACCAGAACCTTCTCAGATGGAAGGGTTAGCATAGCCAAAATGTGGAAAACCTTTGTCAGGATGCCTCAGCATCCAACATATCCTCTTCTGAAGCAGAAGGCATAGACACTGATTCAGTAAGGGGCAGGAGAAGAGGGAGAGGCAGAGGCCGTAGCAGATACTACAAGGCAAATCCATATAAATCAAGTGCTTACCATAATAAACAACCAGAGGGATGTGCAACAAAACCATCATGGATCATCCATTGCCTCATCTTTTTTTATCGCAAATAGCAATGTCAATACCTATGTACTAGGGGCGGACACAGACAGCAGAGGGCCCCTGTGCAAGGAATGTGTCTGTATCCAGTATATATCATAGGGCCCCCCATAGTGCTCCTCCTTCTCCATAGAGCCAGTATATATATATATATATATATATAGGGCCCCCCATAGTGGTCCTCCTCCAGAGTGCCCCCCATAGTGCTCCTTCTCCTCCATAGTGCCCTCATGTGAGCCAGTATATATGATGGGGCCCCCCATAGTGCTCCTCCTTCATAGTGCCCCCATTGTGCTCCTCCTCCATAGTTCCCCCATTGTGCTTCTCCTCCATAGTGCCCCCATTGTGCTCCTCCTCCATAGTGGCCCCCATAATGTTCCTCCTCCATAGTGCCCCCATTGTGCTCCCCCTCCATAATGCCCCCATACCTTTAGTGCCCCCATTGTGCCCCCATCCTCCTCCATAGTGCCCTCCATAGTGCCCCCATTGTGCTCCTCCTCCATAGAGCCCTCATAGTGCTCCTCCTCCGTAGTGCCCTCCATAGTGGCCCCCATAGTGCTCCTCCCCCATAGTGCCCCCACTGTGTGCCAGCTTAAATGAAAAAAATTAACACTTATACTTATCTCCTTGCCTCTGTCAGCGACGCGATGCAGGCCTCTTCCGGCCTGTGTCCCGCGCTGTACGGCTCAGGCGGCGCGATGACATCATCGCGCCGCCTGTGCCGGCCTCTTATAGGCTACAGGCCTAGTGCCTGCAGCCTATCAGAGGAACGGGGAAGGGAGACGCCTCTCCCTCCCTTGCCCCGCATTATCCATCTGTATCGCCGTCCTAAGGACGGCGATACAGATCAATATAGAGATGAGCGCTTCCAAAATGGAAGCGCTCATCTCTCCCTGCCGCTGGTGAGAAAGGGCACCCCTCCGGCCCTGGGCCCCTGTGCAGCCGAACCGGCTGCACCGCGGTATGTCCGCCCCGGCTATGTACCAATTGAGAAACAAATCACAGGGCATACAGGACACTTGAAAGGGCCCTATGATAATAATCCCCAGATAGGGAATCTATCATCTTACATTTTGACTGATATAGATATCCAACTACTGGGGAAAGGTTTTAGTTTAGTTTAGTACCTACAGTAAGGTAGGACCCGTTTGAGTGGATTAAGGACATTGCATTATTCACCTGTAAACTCCAATGGTATAAACACTTCCGTCAACAAGACATTGAAGATTGTAGGGAAAACAATATTGTACTACAAGATTTAGATGCCATTAGAGCCCTTTCTGAGTTGCTGATGGAGGGAGAAAAAGATAGATCTGAGGGCCCATTCACTGACTTGAGACCCAAAAGTGTACATATGCTGCCACCTTCAGGTGAGTCATATATCTTGATCTTTCAGAAACTGGTGTCAAGGGAGCTTGAGGGCCTAATCCCCACTGTCAGGGGGTTTGATAACCTCACTAGGGAAGAACACATCTCTCTGAAGAAATTGGAACAGAACAAAAATCTAGTTGTCAAGGCCTCTGACAAGGGAGGGCTTTCACCCTCCTGTCAATTTTGTGGGCCATATGCATTGGGGCCCAAGCCCCAATGCATATGGCCCAATTCTCCAAGTCGATCACCTGCCCCCCTTCCGCAGCAGCACATACCTGTCACATCCAGGGCCTCCAGGTGACGTCTCCTCTGATGTAGATCTTCTCTGTCATCATCTTCTCCATTCGATCCGGACAACTTCTCTCAGCCGCTCGTTGTCTCTGCAGAGTGAGACACTCTGGAGTCCCCACAGTGTTATCCTGCTGCTCGCTGTGCCCCCCAATACCCCCAAATACTATCCTGAAGAAATATCAGTGTTCTCCATAGTAATAGTGCTCCTCAAAGTCCCACCAATAGTAGGTCCCTTCTAGACTGCCCTCATTAGTAATACTGCCCCCTACAGTGCCCTCAACAGTGATAATGTTCCACAAGTCCCTCCAATAGAGCCCCCAGTAGTAATAAGAAAATCTAAAATTCCCTGGATTTATAACACCCCTACAGTGTCCCCAGTATTTATATCGCCCCTTCCTGTTATAATGCTCGCCCCGAAGTTCCCCCAGTATTTATATTGCCCCCTACTGTTATAATGCCCTCTGTAGTTATATTCCTCCCTTTATTGCTCTCAGCAATGATGATTCCTCAGTCCCTCCACCATACAGTCCCATGTAAATAACGTCACTCTCTCACAAAGCCACCTCCAACATACAGTCCCATGTAAATAACATCACTCCCCTCCCTTCAGTCCTTCCTATATACAGTCCCATGAAAATAACATCACTCCCCCCGCAGCCGCCTTCAACATACAGTCCCATGAAAATAACATCACTCCCTCCGACAGCCCCCTACAACGTTCAGTCACATGTAAATAACATTACTCCCTTCCACAGCCACCATCAACATACAGCCCCATGTAAATAACATCACTCCCTCACAAAGTCACCTCCAACATACAGTCCCATGTAAACAACATTGCTCCCTCCCACAACCCCCTCCAACACAGTCCCATGGTAATAGCATCACCCCTGGACATTGAGTCCCATGTAAATAACATCCCTCTCTTAAAGGGGTATTCTCATCTCACAAATGTAGTTTGTATAGTTAGATATAGTCATACCAGTATTATTACTAATAGAATGTATTTATATAAAATGTACGATTTAGAAGATTTGCCTATTTGTATATCCATTGTCCCACACACATCAGTCAGGCCGTTGCCCCTAGTTACGGCCACAGCGGCCATGTAGTAGTGGTGGCCGGCTTGCTCTTGCTAAAACCCACTCTGAGGTAACTGCTGCATTGTGAACACACCTTGCATGAGCATGTGGAGACACATCTTAGGGTTGTAGCATTTTTGTCTGCGCTTCCAAAACGCAGAGAAACAGATCCTGTTCCAAGATCAATTAATCTCTATGGAGCTGGATCCATTTATAAAGTCTGCGTTTTGGACGGATCCTGACCAGATGTGAAAGTACCCTAAGACGTGTCTCTGCAATTTTCTGCAGAATGGGGGGGGGGGGTAGTCCTGGCAAGCCATGTCCATCTGGGTGAGAGTCAAACAGGGGGCAATAAAAACAATGTAAACTAAAAACAAGTGCCAACTAGCTCTCACCCGTCAAGTGCAGTCCATGTTGTGGCTCCCATAGGTCCAGAGGTGTCCTTTAAATCAGCCAGACTGACAGCCAGTAGAAGGGTTCCTCAGATGAGGAACCTGAAGTCCTCCTCACTGGAACTGCTGCTGAATGACATCAGAGGACGCTCCTGCCTCTTGTAGACCACGCTGGCTGCCATGGTTGAGCTTGACTGCCCTCTGCTGCCATAAGTTGGACTTGACTGGGTAGTGGTCACACTGGTGAGCGCTGCAGCCACTTGCGCCTTCACTTTTCCGAATAATCCTGCCGGGACAGCAGGGATTAGGACTTCTGGCTGCAGCGGTTCAGGCAAGGTTGCACCCAGGGAAGAACCGTTAGCTCCCCTGGCTGCTGCTGACTTCATTTTCCAGGGTAGTTGGTACCGGATCACCATGGACTGGAAAGTAAAGGATGATGTCGTCAGCTGACCCAGGTGAAAGAACTGTGGTGGTGGTGGTGGTGGTGGCGGTCCAGTGATCAGAGGCTCCAGCTGTGGCTATGGCTTCTCCCTGAAACGGAGGGTGCCATCTGGTGACTCCTGTAGGCACTGCACGTGTTCTGGGCCTGGTGGTTCCTCCAGCCAAACTTCTGGTGGTGATGTAGGTACCAGGGGCTTAGACAATAAAATAACCCCAGTAGCAAAGGGACCTTTCAGGGATGCCATGGGGGTATATTTCACCTGATCCCCCACATATCAGCTGTGACGGGGTTGGGGCAGGTACGGCCGTTTCACTGACCTGCGGCCCCCAAAGTACTCCTTGCCGTCCTCGTCGTCCGCAAGATAGCCAGAGCCTCGTTCCACTAAAAACCAGAGGACGGTTCCCTTTCGCCGCTCCAGTGTAGGGTCTCCCAGCCTCGAATGGTCCAGTACTTGGATGACCCAGTCCTCCACCGCATTCTTGTAGTCGCATAGGGTCTGGGCGTGGGGCATCACTGATGCAGGCACAATGGGATTCTGTTGCATGGAAGGTGTGGGGATTCATGATCGCGATAAAAGAATAGCACAAGATTAAATTATATATTTAATTTCCTTAAGGGCGCACTAGATGTTACACGTATACACAGAAAACATGTACAGTGGTCGGATGCGCAGATACAGGTGGCATGATGCAACAGAGTTAAACAGAGCAAGGGTCAGTTACCAGGTAGATAAGTAGTTCTTTGGGTTATGATGAATTCTGGTTTGCTGTAATGCTTGGCTGAGATCACATGCAAGGACCTAGGAATTTTAAAAGGGCCTAAGAATTTTAGTGAACAGCAAACTAAGCTGTAGAAACCAGTGTCAGAGAGCTGCTGCCAAGGCCAATAAGATAATGGGTTGCATCAAAAGAGGCATAGATGTCTGTGATGAGAAAATAGTCCTGCTACTTTACACATCACTAGTCAGAGCACACATGGAATACTGTGTACAGTTCTGGGCTCCTGTGAACAAGGCAGACATAGCAGAGCTGGAGAGGGTTCAGAGGAGGGCAACTAAAGTAATAACTGGAATGGGTGGACTACAGTACCCAGAAAGATTATCAAAATTAGGGTTATTCACTTTAGAAAAAAGACGACTGAGGGGTGACCTAATAACAATGTGTAAATATATCAGGGGTCAGTACAGAGATCTCTCCCATCATCTATTTATCCCAAGGACTGTGACCGTGACGAGGGGACATCCTCTGCGTCTGGAGGAAAGAAGGTTTGTACACAAACATAGAAGAGGATTCTTTACGGTAAGAGCAGTAAGACTATGGAACTCTCTGCCTGAGGAGGTGGTGATGGTAAGTTCACTAAAAGAGTTCAAGAGGGGCCTGGATGTATTTCTGGAGTGTAATAATATTACAGGTTATAGTTACTAGAGATGGGTCGTTGATCCAGGGAGTTATTCTGATTGGAGTCGGGAAGGAATTTTTTCCCCTAAAGTGAGGAAAATTGGCTTCTACCTCACAGGGTTTTTTTTTTGCCTTCCTCTGGATCAACTTGCAGGATAACAGGCCGAACTGGATGGACAGAGGGCTTTTTTTGGCATAATAAACTGTGTTACTATGTTACATGGGGCAGTGAGGTCAGCATGGTCCTTCCAAACATATTACTCAATGTGGCCTCCATCAGAGAAAGACCCTGGCCTGTGTGGGCCTTTTCTCCTATAGTCGGTCACTCCCCATGCTCCCTCCCTCCCTCTGGGAGGAGTTTACTCCTCTTTCCTGGTCCTGGTAGCCAAAAAACATAATGGCCCATAGCTCCAGACTAGAAGGTTACAGGGAGATGGTTCTGGGACCAACTGATCCGCCTGGGTTCCGGCTACAGGTGGAGACCAAAAATGGCGCCATTACCAGGTTCCTGCTGGGAGATCTCTGTATTCTCCCTTGAAGCCAGGACCCCTGCAGAGTTCAATCCCTTTGCTATCTAACAGTAAATGGCTGGAATTAGATCATAATTGCAGATTCCTCACACCTATACATATATATGTATTTTTTTTTATCATAGATTTGCCCATGTAGATTAATGGCTAACATTAGCCTCTCTATGTGTATATATTGATCTGTCTCTCTATGTTACCAATAATGCAGACTAATAAGCAATAATAGTTTGAACTAAGAGATTCCTCATGTGCAACTTTACCTAGGCACAACATAAACAAACCTGCTGGGGAAGCATCAGTTATCTCCATGGTAACTTCCCCGCCCCTTGTGATGCTTGTGCCGCTGCTCAGCAAGTGGTGTGGGAGGGAGTTTGAGCAAATTACCCAGCTCCAGCCTTCCGCTCTAGATTGGACGCCGGCGCCAAAGAGCTCCTACTATGGGTAGAACTTAGTGCTTAAAAGGAAGTGGCTTGCAGAAATAGCTTGCCACTGCCATTTTGTATTGTAACTAGCCATCACGCCGCTCCCTGATCAGCCGGAGGACCCGGCAAAAAGCGTTGGGGCTATGAGGGTATAGTGAGCAACATGGTAATTTAGTACAGGTCTGAGGTTCCAGCAGGCTGGAGGTCACTCTTCCCAGGGTAGGTGCTCCAACAACAGCCCTTTGAGGGGCTCCCCAGTGACAAGACTAGTATCTATAGGGTCAGAGTACCTAGGCAATTAGTTAAATGTGATGTCTTTGCACCTAAAAACTGCCACTGACCTATATGAGACTTATCTGTTCATACCCAGCCACAGCTATCTAAACCTTTACCTAAGCCGGACTACTGAATATTTTGAGCACTTTTTGTATCAGTTAGTTTTTTAACTATTTAGGTAAAAGTTAAGTTTTATATTATCTATCATAAGGAGTTCCCAGACCACTGCATTATTAAGCATCCAGCACAAGCCTGGACTTACTGACTGAAGGGTCTGCCCCATTTAATTTCTAGGTCTCCAAATTGGACAAATTGCCTGAGCTTGCCCTTTACTCCTTGTAGCCATTTGCCTGCCCTGTAGCAAGTGTATTGTCGGAACATGTGATTAGCATAGCAGGGGGTGTAATCACAGACAGGCGCCCTGTCCTAGAAGTTGAAGAGACTGAGTGCACTGATGCCCAACCACTTATGTTTGAGGATGAGCATGTGGAGGACGAATGCAGCATGTCTCTGATGATGATGACTAAACACAGATGTCTGCAGTGTGCAGGGTGGTTAGAAGATGATGTGGAGGATGATGAGGTCCTACACCTCACATGAAGAACCAAGTATAAAGGGTGAACTTTTTAATACATAACTTTAAATATATAATACAGATAAAATATTGGCCCGGCAAGTTAGCAAATAAATAGAAAGTGACGCAGTCCTTTGGGACTGAATGAAGGTTTTACTTTTTCCTCTTTTCTATAATAAGGAGCAATAATAAAGATTAGATTTATGTTTACATTTAATATGCAGTATTTGAGAATATGAACAATAAGGGAATAAGTACCCATTGTATCTGTGGGATGATCAGTGCTCAATACCACTATCATTATGTTTGTAATCCATTCTCTCCTCCCAAAATGCCATTATGGGAAATAATTGTTCAATTTTTAAGCCATCTTACCTTGATTATTAATTTTACCTAATAAGTAGATGTGTAAAATATTCCCATCCAAGTTGTCATCAATGTCAATATTTTTGATATACTTACCTCTTAGTGAGGAACCCTATTATGAAACAATTTGAAAAACATTTTTGTCCACAATATCTAATGAGGGTAAAACCGTGTAATGAGAGATTTGCAAAGAGGACATTAGGCTTTTCTAGCCTAGAGGGATTGATAGTTGAAGAACTTGAATAACTGCAATATAAGGGTGATCACTAACGAATAATTTCTAAGTACCAGCGCAGCCGCACTATAGCATGGTTCTATCTCCCCCTTTGTAGTCTAAGTTGTAGCGTAGCATTTGCGTACACAATGAGTTGGAGGATGGCTATTCATTAGTAAAGGGCAGCGTTTGAATAAATGAAGAACTATTGGCAGATTTTTTCTAAGTGTCAGCGCAGCCGCATTGAAGCGGTCAGCTGTCAGATATTCTTCGGAGTTGGAGCGCAGCATTTCTGTGCGCAATACGTCAGTGAATGGCCTTCCTACGACGAGACATAGTCAACCACTCATCTGCAGGTAGGGTATACATACGATTGGCTAGAAGTTTAGTAGTAAGGTCCTAGTTGAGAGATAGTTTAAACTGAGCGATGTTTCCATTGGTGAAGATAAGTGTAAGGAGTAGTAATGCACTATTTAGGGTTCCCCACAAACGCTACCTACCATTCCTGCCCGTTACCCCTGATGAAGCCAGTTATCTGGCGAAACATGTTGGGGGGGCAGAATAGTTTGGTGATTTTAAAGCAGCTCAGGTGTTGTGCGATAGTATGAGTATAGAGGTGCGCTGCACCCATATTTCAAATTAGTTAACGGCAACAAGTTGTGGTAGACATCCAGGATTGTGCACACCCTGGATCCTACTCTTGTGCTAGACTAAGTAATCGCACACCCTGCGTGTTAGTTTTAATTTTGGTGGGACTTATTCTCCCATTTTATTGACACCACTATGAGTCATAACAATAAAGGTTACGTTTTATACAATATAGAAGTTTGGAGCAAGATAGGGGCATAGTGGCTTATTAGCCGTCTTTTCTGTTTGTGTACATACTAGAATAAGGACTAAGCTCTAGTCATTCACTGATGTCACTTTTATACTCAACCCTCTCTCCATGTGCTGGTGTGCATGCAGAGGGGCTTCTAACATCCTGTGTGTGGCAGCTGCCTACACCCCACATGGAATCAAGGTCATCCAAGTGACATGTGAAAAACCACACAAGATCTGAGGTTCTTCCTGCTTACTCTTCTGCTGCAGTCTCAGCCTCTTCCTCCCCCTCTGGAGCGACACCTGCCACCCCACAAATAGAGGATATGCCCGCAACATCACCACCACCAGTGTCATCGAGTATCACCATAATGTCCCATGGAAGCGTTCAGCTGTCCATACCCCAAACATTGGACAGAAAGAGGAAGTACCTCCCTACCCACCTATGAGCCCTGGTCCTGAATGCCAGCATTTCAAAATCCCTGGCATTTGAAATGCTGCCATTCCGTCTGGTGGAGAAAATTTTAAAAACCTTATGGTGGTGGCTGTCCAACAATACGTAGTTCCCAGCCGCCACTACTTTTCCAGGCGGGCCATCCCTGCTCTGCACAAACAGGTGGCAGACAAAATCAGGCGAGATGCAACACCATCAGAGGCAAGGTCCACATAATCACCGATACATGGACCAGTAAGCACGAGCAGGGATTAAATGTAATGGCAGCTGGGTCTGAAGCAGAAAGCAGTTTGGTGAATGTCCTACCGCCACTGAGGAATGCAGGACGTTTTTCGGTGCCTACTGTTGCCTTCTCCTATAACTCTAATTTCTCCTCTACCACCTCCTTATTTGGTCAGCGATACACCTGCACCACCCACTTCAGCACAGCTAGGGGGATAAAACAGCAGCCTTTCTGAAACGTATCTGTTTGAAGGAAAAAACTCACACCATGCTAGAGCTGTGGACAGGCATGAAAGAACAGACCGATGAGTGGTTGGTGCTGCTGAGCCTCAAGTGTGGCCTAGTGGTGTGAGATAACGGGTGAAATCTTGTTGTAGCTATGGGCCTACCCGGTTTAATGCACATCCCTTGCCTAGCACATGTGCTGAATTTGGTGGTGTAAAAGTTCCTGAAAAATTACCCTGAAATGTCAGAGCTGCTGCAGAAAGTGTGGGCCGTCTGTGCACTGTGCACATTCTCATCCTGCTACTGCTCACCTGTCTGCACTGCAGCGTAACTTCTGCCTTCCTGCTCACCCAGTGCTGATGATACCACTATCAGCGTTACTATCCCACTTCTATGCCTCACTGAAAAAACGCTTAAGGCAATGATGAATGAGCTGGTTGCACAGGCAGAAATGAGGAGGAACAGAAATCATTCACATTCACATCAGCCCAGTTGTCCACATGTGGCTCGAGGGTGGGTTCCTGCACCAATAGCATCCAGGTACACAACTGTTCAACTAGGCACAGTTTTGGAGGATGAGAAACATAATGAGGAGGAGGAACTGTGTTCACAGCAGGGTGGCACTCAAATCATCCCATGGGCATCACTGGAGCATGGCTGGGGAGATACAGAGGACACAGAAAATACATCTCCCACAGAGGACAGCTTGTCATTGCCTCTGGGTAGCCTGGCACACATGAGCGAGTACATGCTGCAGTGCCTGCGCAATGACCTCCATGTTGTTACCAGTGTTGATTACTGGGTGGCCTCCCTGCTGGATCTCTGCTACAAGGACAACATGCCGTCCATACTTCCGTCACTGGAGCGTGATCGGAATATGCGTAAATACAAGCACACACCTGACAACGGGGGCTCAGCAGAAGCACAAGGCGGAGGAGGAGAAGGAGGAAGTCGCCAACGTAGCTGGTGCACTGCCACCTTCTCAGAAGGGAGGGTTAGCATGGCCAAAATATGGAAAACCTTCGTCAGCACGCTTCAGCATCCAGCACAAGCCTGCACTTACTGACTAATGGGTCTGCCCCATTTAACTTTTAGGTCTCCAAATTGGACACATGGCCTGAGCTTGCCCTCTACTCATTGGAGGCACTTTCCTGCCTTGCAGCAAGTGTATTGTCAGAACATGTGTTTAGCACAGCAGGGGGCGTGACCACGGACAGGCACATTCTCCTCTTTATAGCCAACATTGACAAGCTCCCGGTCATCAAAATGAACCAGGCATGGATCGCACAGAACTTGTCTGTACCTTAGGCAGAGTAGAGAAGTATACCGGCTGCATCCAGCCATTGTTATACTACAGCACAGTTTGTTTATTCTGTTTGCCATTTCTCCATGTTATGGGGTCTCCCCAAATTAAAAATAAAAATAAAAAAAACAAAAACCACACAACAGTGTTGGCTACCTCCTTTTTCACCTCTGCCTCTTGTTCAAAATTATTATTTTTTTGTTTTGTTTTTCGATTCTATGGTATTTTAAGTCATTTCCTTATGTACAATGGTTTGCAGGGCAATTGTCCTTCTCTTGCCCCCATGTTTCTTCCATTTGAACACTCTAGCCCTTACTGCGATTATTTTACAGCCATTTTACAGCAAAGTTCAGGTTCCTATTGACTTCTATGGGGTTCAGGTTCGGGGTCAAGTTAGGGTACCCAAACCAAACTTTGAACCAAAGTTAGGCCAAACCCATTGAACCTGAACATCCATGGGTTCACTTTTCTCGACTTGTTACCTATTCCAACCTTTCTTCCGGTTCCTGCTCCATTTCTATATCTACACATTTCCTCATCAAAACTTTCCTCCAAACCCTAGATTAAATACTCCTACAACCTTCTAGTCATCTTTTCCCAAGAACAGTTACCCTCGCCATTCAGTTTGATCCCATCGACACTGGTTAGTCTGAATTCAACCGAAGCTGACCCAAATCTCCAAGTACCCAAATCCTTCCTCCCTACCCAGTTGTTGAGCTACTTCTTTACCCCCCTAATTTCTGGCTGCCTCTTTGTTGTGGTACGTGGTTTGAGTAGTATTTCAAAAAATAATACTTTTAAGTCCTTAGCCCTAAGCTTACAAAATAAGTATTTCTATTGGTATATTGTTCAAGCCAAGCATTCAATTTATTTCATTTAATTCAATGTGTAGAATGTCCATTTAATAAAACCTTAAGAATTTAGTGTCTTCTTCCCTTGTTACAGGTCTGGTCCTTAGAGGTTGTGACTTTTTTCTATTTTCTGTCTTTTTCTAGATAATACACAGGAGGACATTGTGCTTTTTTCTCGGTACAGATCTGACCGCTGATAAGATATAAACCTCTCCCTGTCACATCCCTTGGTCTGCTGCTGAATAATTCCCAATGATGGAGGCCTGTGCACATGTCAGTGTGTGAGCGACAATGGAAGCAATGAAAATGCAGAAGATAATTTCCATCAGTTTATGTTATCATTGTCTGGAAATCTTCCTATTGCTGGTTTTGTGTGTGACTCTCTGTGATTCTGAGATACAGGACCCTGCAGCTCAATGTCATCTTGTAATGAATGATTATACCTTTGACTATAAATATTCTCAGGACGGAGATATCATTATCGGAGGGATCTTCACTATATATTCCAGTGTGTTACAATGGTTCCCTGAAGGGAGCAATGACTACATCCAGATGTGTAAAGGGTAAGTACAAATGTTAGTTCTGCAGATCTGCAATTACATACACAGAAAATGTGCAAGAAAATGACAGGAATCCAGAGCCAGTCTTCTCTTATTGTATTCAGTCCACACAGGGATATTTTTATTAACGTATTGTGATCCACTGTAAATTTTTAAAGATTTTGTGATGAAGAAGTAAAATACATCACACAATAATAAATCATGGTGTTTTTTGTTCTCGGGTACGTCCAGGTAAGTCCAGGTATAAGTACATGCAGCCTCTCCCTTAGTATTAGGCTACTAGGCCTGGGCTACACTGGGACTTTTTGTAGCACAACTGATTTTAACTATTGAGTGACAGCTGCAGTCCACAAGATTGAGTTCAACTGAGTGCATTTATTTGGACTGCAGCTGTGGTTCAATAGTTAAAATGAATCAGTCGTGCTACAAAAAGTCACAGCGTAGCCCTAGCATTAAAGCACTTGCAGTTTTTGCAGCTAACAGTGTGAAGTCTCGGTAAAAAAAAAAAAAAAATCATGTACTTTGCTAGGGGGTTGAAGAGGTTAATTGATACAATAGGGCTGCTGTTACCATGTGGAGAGCATGTGGATCCACTCTGTCACTTCAACAGATTTGCTTTGGGACTATTGCCTTTGGGGCCCACTATGGAATCAGAGCCTGGGCCCAGGATCCTCTGGTACTCTGATGGGCCAGTCTGACGCTCTGGATAAATTTCTTCTAGGGAGGCAGAGCACACGACATCAGCTCCCTAAAGCCAGAAAAATTCACTAAGTTGCATGGCAGAAACTTAAGAAGTCAAACTGAGGTAAAGCAGAACTGGCTTGGCTGCCCATAGCAACCAGCCATTTATTTTGGACAGCTTCTTTGGAAAATGAAAAGTGATATCTGATTGGTTGCTATGGGTAACTTAGCCAGTTCTACTTTACCCCAGTTTGATAAATGCCCCCCTTAATTGCCAGCAACTTGGCCAGGTAGGGGTTAAGTTTCCAGGGCACTGACAGATTGCTGGACAGATAGATTTGTTTGTTAGCCACATATTCCGTTATTGATGGCTGACAAAGGAGTGGAGTAGGAGGAGTAGTCTGAGTGGAAAAGCAACAAGTGATGATGATGATGACAAGGAGACTGTACATGCATTCATCATGGCTGCTGCGAAGGTGACCAGGAGAAGGAGGACACTCTTGTGCTAGCTGGTGGGCACTTCTGCTTTCCCATAGTAACTGGCGACTGCTGGTTCAATTAATCTATGGCACCTATATTTGTGATTGAATGCTCATAGCTTATTTTAATCCTGCAGATCTTGCACATGGCCATGCTTTTGTCTTCGGTGGCTATGGAGAAAAATTGCAAAATAGGAGGTACTAGCACACTCGACACAGAGCTTGCAGCAGCCAAGCTTGGCTTAGGTCTGGCATATTTTGGACCTGTGCCTACAATATCAGCAGCATCACCAGTTCCCAAGCTGACTATAATAGAAGCAGATGTGGCCTTACTAGTTTTTTCGAAGGTCCTGGCTGTACGTTGCCTCTTTTTTTAATTGCTGCTGCCACCATCTCCTTCTCTACCATTATCTCCTCTTCAGCACCTTGATACGGCCTCCAGATCCTGTCCAGCAAACAATAATTGTCATAGTGCTCACTCTTCTTGCTACTTTTAACAGACTATGATATCACATATCACCCCTGACAATCCGCCCCCCCCCCCCCCCCCCCGAATTCCTTTCTCTATATTTTCCCAAATGCCATTGTCGCTACCACTGCCCACACCACCAACACAGCTATGCTTGGGCTCCCCCTCCCCTGAACCCACTTCTTGTGGCAGTCCAAACTCTGACTGCTCTTACACAACCTCTTCTCTAGGAGGGGCAGTGAAGACTGAAGATGCAACTGAAAGACTTTTATGAGGTTTCAAGGATGAGGAGCCAGAGGGATGATGTGACCTCTGGCTCCAAGGCACAGTATCAGATTCAGACGGTAACATCCACATCATCCTGTTTTAATCCATCCAGTCCAAAGTCTCACCCTTTTTTGTCCTCATAATAATGTTGTGTCATTCAGAAGCCAGGGAGAACTGTGGACTACTATTACTACTGCTGCCTGGATTTTGACATTGCTAACACCCGCACTCTGACTGTGGGAGGACCTGCCTTGGGTTTTATACTCTTCTATTTTCCAGACATTTTATTATGAGTAGGGATGAGCAAACCCATGGAAGTTCAGTTTTACCGGGTTAGCTGTGTTCAGGTGTGGCTTTGACAAGGACAGGAGTCTCAGGTGATGCTTTATGGAGGGACCCCAGAGGAGTTCGGAGGATAAAGGTGGCCCTAGAAGGGGCTTGGATGACCAGTGGCATAGGTATCAGGAAAGCAGGGGAAGCAGCTGCTTTGGGGCCCAAGCTCATAAGGGACCCGGGAGTAAGGCAGGACTCCTGCTACCTGTACAATAGCACAGGAAGCAATACCCTTGCATAGCCAGGGGGCACCTCCTTCCCTACTGCTTTTGTTCTCCCAGCTCCTTTTTTGTCCTCTATTAGAGGTGCTGAGCTGATGGGGCCTGCGGCCTAGGGCCCCAAAGGTTGCCTCCATTGCTAACAAAGCCTCTAACACTACATAACTAGGAGCTGCCAGCAGAAAAGCTCCCAGCATCCCGGGTCCTCAGCTCAATTGATATGGCTTCCCCCTTCTAGGTATCCTCTCCTTCCTCCCCACCTCTGCTTCTTTCCCGTCTCCGCTATTTTCCATTCCATTCCACTATTTCTCCGAGTTCCTCCACTTCTTCATGCTGATCCAGTTTTGCTTCTGCCCCTCTTCAACTACACTCTCCTCCACTCCTTCCTGGTGCTTCCCCTCTGCTCAATCCTCCACTCGCCTCCTCTTCTAGCAGCCTTGTTGTTCCAGAGTTTCTCTTCCCTTTCCCCACAAAACATCACAAGGAGGTCTAGTCAGCATCAGAGCAGTGACTTCTATGCCTTACGTCATCAAAAATGTAGTGTACTTCTATGTACAGTATGTATGTGGATATACAAGTATAAATGTATGTAGATATGTAAGTATACATGTATTGTGACTCAGTGAAGTGTCTGTTGCTTGATGGAAAGTATTTTCCTCCCAGCATGTGCTGGACTGATTGACAGCCAGGTGAGGTCAACACCGGACTGGATAGTAGGTGTTGGTCCGGGCTTTACCGACACCTTACTGTATTAAAAAGCCAGCTGGGCGGCAGCAGGGAGAAGAGGAGGCCTTTGCCTAGTTGAATGCTTGCAACCTGTTTGACTTATGCAGAAACTGCAGAGTGGTGTGAATGAACACCAGGACTTTCAACTAAGGTGAAGTTGTTTACTGAACTGTTAAACCTGCTTGTGTGACTAAAACACTGCTTGATCAGTTTAATCAATAATTGTTTTTGGTGCCTCTGTTCTGCGTCCACTCACCCTGCATACCAGAGCGAATTCCCACAGTATGTAGATATGTAAGTATGTATGTATGTATGTATGTATGTATGTGCATCTTAATAAATTAGAATAATATCAAAGTATTTTTTTTTTCAGTAAATCAATTCAAAAAGTAAAACACATATTATATAGAGTCATTACAAGCAGAGTGAACTTTTTCAAGTGTTTATTTCTGTTAATGTTGATGATTATGGCTTATAGCCAAGGACAACCCAAAAGTCATTATCTCAGAAAATTAGAATATTATATTAGACCAACATGTGGGTAGAAATACATGGAGCCAAAAACAATATTAAAATACTAATAGGACTTAATCATAAACCACCTAATATACCAGAGTCCACAGAAAATCTACTTGTAAATGAAATAGAAGAGGCGGCAAATCAGGATGAGGTCGTTATTGTGGGGGACTTCAACTACCCAGATATAGACTGAGAAACTGAAACCTGTATGTCTCATAAAGGAAACAGGTTCTTGGAAATAACCAAAGGCAATTACCTTTCCCAACTGGTTCAGGACCCGACTAGAGGGACGGCCATACTGGACTTA